>PVJA010025370.1:0-30839 GCA_004027025.1 Myocastor coypus
ATCCACAAAACAAATTCAAATAGTTATCCATATTAAAAATTCCACCAAAAGTGTCTGCAGGAGGGGCTGGGGAGATAGCTCCATGGCACAAGTGCCTGCTTGGCAAGTGCAAGGTCGTGAGTTCACACCCCAGTCCCAAAAAAAAAAAAAAAAAAAAAAAAAGTGTCTGCAGTAGAATGAGCCAGGGTGAGTACGGAATCTCAGATATGATAGACAGGATTGTGGGTCATGATCATGAAAAGAAAAATTTATTTATTTATTTATTTATTTTTTTGTTGTTGTTGTTTCAGAACCTTTGTTTGTTTATTCACTCATTTTTTATGGCCGGCTCAGCCTGCCCTGAGGGCAGGGCTGGCACAGCATGTGATGCCGGGAAATTTCCTAAACATAACAAGAGACCACTAAAAAATCAATCGAACAGTGCCAGATGATTCAAAGAAAAATAATATAAGGTTGATCAGAGTTAATGAAAAACTAGGAGATAGTGCAAATGATATATAAAAAAACTATTTATAGACATCATGGCAGAAAAGTTCCCTAGAGTGGGGAAAGAATTTGGCATATATAGATAAGGGAGGTGGGTATTAGTCATGATCAAAAAAAAAAAAAATCTACATCAAGGCATATGATAGTCAAGATTTCAGAAATTTTATACAAGAACAGAATATTAAAAGCTGTTAGAGAAAAATATATAAATCACCTAGAAAGGAAAGCCCATCAGAAACACAGTCAGCTTCTCAACACAAACTGTCAAGTTAAGAGCTTGGAGTGAAGTATTTCAAACTGTGGGGACCTCAGTACTGGCTGTTAAAAGAAAACAACCTCCAACCCAAATTGATATGTCCTGCAAAATCATCTTTCAGAACTGATGGAGAGATAAAGTACTTCCATGACAAAGAAAACTGAAGAAATTTACGATCACCAAACTGCATGCCAAAAATGTTCTCAAGTATTCTAGAAAGAGATAATGAGAACTATAACTCCGTGAACTCCAACGGAATGAATTCACCATGAAAGGCAAATAAATGGAGGGGGATTGAACCAACAACAAGAAAATAATATGACGACAAAGTCAAGTCACTACATATCAATTACAAGCAGAAGGAGCTCTTGACAGAGTCCACCACCTATTGATGATAAAAAAAAAAAAAAAACCCTACAGAAATTTGGAATTGATAGTTTTTACTTCAATCTGATAAAAGTCATCTATGACAAACCAACAACCAATATCATACTAAATGGACAAACAATGAAAGCTTTCACTCTAAAATTAGGAACAAGACAAGGATGCCCACTCTCTCTACTCTTATTCAACATAGTCCTGTAAATTCTAGCCAGAACAATTAGATAAAAGAAAGAAATAAAAGGAACAAGGTTAGGAAAGGAAGAAGTTAAATTATTATTATTATTTGTGGATGAAATGATTCTCTACTTAGAAGATCTCCAAACTCCACTAAAAACTACTAGATTTAATAAATTCAATAGTGTAGCTAGTTACAAAGACAGTCCAAAATTAATAGCCTTCCTTACATGAATAAAAACTTCACTGAGAGACACATTAGAGAAATTACATTTTTCATAATAGCATTGAAAAAGAAAAGAAAAGCTTAGAAATCAATCTAATGAAGAAAGTAAACAACCTCTACACTGAAAATACCTTAACTCTGTAAAAGGAGATTGATAAGGCTATCAGAAAATAGAGAGCCAGGAATATAGCTTAGTAGCAGATGTGCCTGCCTGGAAAGTACAAGGTCCCGAGTTCAACTTCTGGTACAAAAAAAAAAAAAAAGAGGGAGATGATAGCCCTTGTGCTTGGATAGGAAGAACCAACATAGTGAGAACATTCATACTTCCAAAAGTGTTATGCAGATTTAATGCAATTCTGATCAAAATTCCAACGGTATATGTCACAGGATTAGAGAAAATAACCCTAAAATTATTTGGGACCAGAAAAGACAGACTTATGGTAGCAAAGGCAATTCTGAGTAACAAAGGCAAAGCAGAGGTTATCACAATCCCTGACTTGAAATTATACTATGAAGCTAAAGTGATAAAAACAACCTGGTACTGGTAAGAAAACTGAATTAATGATCAATGGAACAGATTAGAAGATGAAGAAACAACTTGGTATACTTAGCTATCTTATCTTTGTCAAAGGTTTCAAACACAGTCATGGAAGAAATATCAGCTCTTTAATAAAAAGTTCTGTAAAAACTGGCTTTGCACATGTTGAAGATTATAATTATGCCCATATCTTTTACCATATACTAAGCTAAATTTGAAATAGATCAAAGATCTAAATATTAAAACAGAAATATTAAATCTGCTGGAAGATAGAATAGGTAAAACTCTGGAAGACATTGGTGTAGGAAAAAGACTTTATAAATAAAATTGATCACACAGGAGCTACCAAAAAAGAATAAAAAACCAAGATCTTATCCTACTAATAAGCTTTTGCACAGCATGAAAAATCAATAGAGTGGATAGACAACCCACAATGTAGGAAAAAAGGTTTTCCAGCTGTTGCTCAGACAGAGGAGTACTATTAAAAATATATAAATAACAAAAAAAAAAAATAAGACCCAATCCAAAAATGGGCATCTGAGATGAATAAACACTTCTCAGATGAAAAAATACAAGCAGCAAATAAATATTTGAAAAAATGTTCCACATCACTGGTCAAACAAGAGATGTAAATTAATGTAAACATTGAGATCCCTACTCCAGAAAGAATGGCTATCATCAAGAAATCAACCAATAGTAAATGCTGGAGGAGTTGTGGGGGAAAAAGAGTCCTTCTCCACTATCGGTGGGAATATAGACTTGGGCAGCCACTGTGGAAGTAAATGTGGAGATTCCTGAAAAAAACTAGGATTGGAGGTCCCATTCAACCAACTATTACCCTTCTAGGTAACTTTCTAGCAGAATTAAAAGTAGTGTACTACAATGATACACGTGCACCGTTGTATACAACAGCACGGTTTGTTATAGTTAGATCTTGGAAACAACGCAAATAACTACTAGATGAAAAATACATTTTAAAAAAAGATGTAGTCTTTTTATACAGTGGTGTACTTACTCAGTTAAACATAAGGATAAACGAGAGTTTTATAGGTAAATGGATGCAACTTGAGATCACACTCATAGACGAAATAAACCAGACTTACTTACATGTATAATCAACATATTGCCTCCCAAGTGTGAGAAGCTGAAAGAAGGAATAAGTTCTAAAGTGTACAGTAGATATTGTGAAATGAAAAGAAACTTTTCTAAAGGAAAGAAAAGCAGGTATGGGAAAATAGAAAAGAAAGAAGGGAAAAGTATGTATATATATGATACTAAGATCATTATACTATTAATTTCTCTTAGCTCATTGAAAATAAAGATTTGTGCTAACATTAGAAAATTAAATGCCTATATCTTGTGCTCTGAGTAGCTAATTTAAAGATAACAATACAGAATGTATTAACTATTGTTACTCTCTTATTGTTTTGAAATTTTGTTTTACTTTAAAAAAATACAAAGAATAACAGGAACAACAAAAATAACCTGCCAATAAAAAAAAAAAAGTCCAGGCCATGACAGATTCACTGCACAATTCTAAAAAAAAATTTACAAAAGATCTAACACCACTACTTCTCAAACTCCTTAATGAACTTGAAAGAAAAGCATACTTCCAAACTTAGTCCTGAAAATAAGCATTGCCTTGATACTAAAACTAGAGAAGGATTTAACCAGAAAGGGAGGGAGGGTGAAAGAGACAGACAGACAGACAGACAGACAGACAGACAGACAGACAGAGAGAACTTTAGGCCAGTCTCTCTAATAAAAATAGATGCAAAATCCTCAATAAGATACTGTTGCCGGGCGTGGTAGCTCACGCCTGTAATCCCAGCACTCGAGAGGCTGAGGCAGGAGGATCAGTGCGAGTTCCAGACCAGCCTGGGCTACAAAAGTGAGCTCAAGGCCAGCCTTAACTGCATAGCGAGACCCTGTTTCAAAAAGACAAAAAAAAAAAAAAAAAAAAAAAAGATACTGTCAAACAGAATGCAGCAAATCATCAAGAAGATTGTACAACATGACCAAGTGGGATTCATCCCAAGGATACAGGGATGGTTCAATGTGTGCAAATCAATAAATGTAATATATGTTTAGCCAAGGATAAATAATCTTTATTGTTATAAGAGTTGTATTTTTCAAAAAATTTCATTCTCATTTAAACCTATCAAAAGGAGAGATGCATCTTAAAAACAAGGCTTTTTGTTTGGTTTGCTATTTGGGTATGAGAGATTGAACCTCTGAGCCTTTAAATTTTATTTGTTTTGAGACAGGATCTTGATAAATCACTAAGTTGGTTAGGTTGAGCTGATTTGGGTTGGGGGGGGACCAGGGTTCAAACTCACAACCTTGCACTTGCCAGGCAGGCACTTGTGCCACGAAGCTATCTCCCCAGTCCCTTGAGCTGAATTTTTGATCAGTTGTCCTGTCTCAGCTTCCCAGAGTGCTGGAGTTACAAGCATGCACTTCCACAGCCATCTGAAAACAACTATTAAAATATTGCTTTGAAAATTGTTCAGCATATCTACCAATTTTGTATCTTGTATGTTAAAGGGAAAAAATTTTCTTCCCTTATTAAAAACTCTTAGTTTTTACTGATTCTGTTTTCGCTTTTTAATATTTTCCCAAGCAGTCAGGTGGCAAAATAAGCTGGCATATTGTCCTGTACTTATTGGAATCATTCTCTGTGTCAAATCCTTCAATATCCCAGCATTCTGCACATGAATTTCTTTCCTGAGATGGTTAGGTGAGACTGTACTATTTCCCAGGGAGTGAAGGCCAATCAACAAAGCTAGATCTCAGCACTGCTGAAAGAGGAACATAGGCCTTTTCACTGGCCTCTGAGTGTGGGGTGCTCACAGTGATGTTGATAGTGACAGAGCTCTGAAACCTGCCAAGCCTCTCCACAGTAGTGGACAGCCAGAGACGGAATTTAGAACTACTGTCCATCCACTCACCTCTTGGGACTCAAACCTCCACCTTCTACCAGCAGCAGGTGTCTGGTTACCCCTCAGCCATCTCTGCTCCATCCTGTGGCCTGCTCCAGGGTTCACCTTCCCTGAATTCTCCATACCCTAGGCTCCTGTGCAGAACCTGCAGGAACTCTCAAATGGTCCTCTGGGTGACACTCGGCCACAAGTCCCATACCTCTGTTAACAGCTTGCCAATCTCCTCTCTTGCCCCTGCCTGGCTCCTGTCCACCCAACTCTTGCCGGGTCCTCAAAGTGGTCCTCAAATCTGCCCACTTTCTTCTCCACTGTCATTCACAGTGATTTTATTTCCTCTCCTAAATACTTAGACTCCAAAGTCGTTTGTGGACTTCACACAGTCATACTGAATTGTGGTGTGTGCAGAGGGACTACCTTGTTAGCAACTGGGAGTGGCTTAAAAGACGGAGCAGAGTTTAGACACAGTCCAGGGCAGCACCTCTGCGCACAGACAAACCCTTTCCCCTTGGCCTCCTCTCCCCAACATTGACTGACTCCAGACAGCCTTCGAATTGCAGCTGCTTCACCTCTGAGCTGCTTTGGAGGAAGATCCCCTCCCATCCTATGCTAACAGGATGAGAATCTAATGTCTCCAGGAAAAGGAACAGAGAATCATCTTGCTGTTCCATGTGAATGAGATTTCCCAGTCCAGGTTAATCCCAGGGGCCCTTCTGCTGGCAGAACCGCTCAAAGCCAGACAGATCTGTGTTACCCTCACAGGACGCTTGTTAGGAGCACAGATTCAGCCAGGCTTACATAACTCTGAGAGGCAGAGGCAGGAGGATCTCAAGTTGAAGTCCAATCCTGTCCTGGATCCTGTCTCAATATTTAAAAAATAAATTTAAAAGGGCTAAAGATACACTACAGTTCAATGCAAAAGGCTAAGTTTGATCCCCAGAACCATGTGGTGGTAGTAAAACACTTTCTCAGCTGCTAAGTCATACCTGTCTCAGTTTGTCTTTTAAACACCCAAACACCCTACATTGGTCAAAACAGGAGGCACTGTGACAGAAGGGCCACCTTGCTCCAGATCCACTGAGAAAGATAGCTTCCAGTGATCACCTGAAACTCCCCCTCTTAGAAAGCAGCTGAGTTTCCATGAAAAATGCTTGAGACAAGGTTTGTAAGGCTGTGCGACCCCAGCTGGGGCTGAGCAAGAGCCCTGAGACTGGGGGCAGGGACCCAGTTGGACAGTGCTCAAAGGAGTGGTTAGCGTTTATCTTTCGCCTCCAGCAAGAGCGCATGCGTATACTTCGTGTGGGTCACTACTGGGGAACCCTCGATTTGGTAGGAGGGGAAAAAAAAAGGTCACGGAGGCAACTTTAGAAGCAAAAAAAAAAAGGTAAAAAAGTCAAAGCTCTATCTCCTCAAAGAGAAAGGAACCGCGCTGTTTACCTCTTGTCACTGAGCAACACGCGGGCGACGGGGCAGTCCTCTGCGGTTTACTCGCTCGCCCCGGCGTGGGCGCACTTCCACCTTCCAACGCTCGGGCGCCGCAGGTCCGGGCGGCGCACCCCTTCCTCCCCCTACCGACTGGGCGGTCCCGTCGCGCTGCTCTCGGGGCGCGGTAGGGGTCGCTGCGTCGCGCGGCGCTCGCCCGCGCTGGATAACGGGGCCGGGCTGCAGGAGAAAGGAAACCTGTCCCGGAGGCGGCGGCGGCGGCGGCGGCGCGGAGCAGAGTCGCTGTGCTCGGCGTCTGCGCGCGGGGGCAGCGGGCCCGGCGAGGTAGCACGGTCTCAGCGCGGACGGCAGCGCGATCGCAGAGCGCCGGCGGGGCGCGGAGCCCGCCAGCCTGGCCAGCGAGGGGAGCCGCGGGGGGCGCGCCCCTGGAGGGCCCCCGGAGCCGCGCAGGATGCCGCACGAAGAGCCGCCGTCGCTGCAGCGACCCCGCTATGGCTGTAAGTGAGCGGGGGCGCGTGTTGTCCACCGATATGGGGGAAGCCCCCTCCCCGGGAGCGAGTTGGGGAGGCCGAGGGCGCTGGGGCGCGTGTCGCGGGGAGCGGGAGGGCAGCGGTGGCGGCGGCAGCTTGGCTGGCGAAGTTGGGGGCTGGAGTTGAAGAGGGCAGAGCGCGGCGTCTTCCCGCGCTTCTCAGTAGACTGCGAGTCTATCGCGGGCAGCTCGGACCCGCCTGCCGTGTTCTCCTGCAGGCGCTGAGTCCTGGGCGAACCAGGCTGGGAATTGAGGGGTATCAGGTGAGGAGCCTGCAGAGCTCCGGTCGCTGCCCGCTCGGGCCAGGGGGTGGCGTCTGGGACCCGGTGCATTCTACACAGAAGGGGCGGAAAGTTTGTTTGCTGTGGCTACAGGTGGGCACCGCCGGTAGGGTGCCAGCGCGCTTAGGTAGTGTCGAAGGCGGATGTTCCGGAAGGGCGGGCGTCTCCTCCTGTCCTGTCCCCTGGCGGCCTAGAGCCAGTTCAGGTCCCACAGGTGAGCGTCCCTTCCTGCTCCCCAACCGAAAAAGGACACCTCCCGGTCCCATCCCCACCCTGTGTGTGGTGAGAGTCCCTGTGTCCCGCGTGACTTGGACCGGATGGTGCCAATTACCCTGCCAGGGGCTGCCCCCAGAGCAAGGTTGCTTTGGCTGATCGCGAGTGGACGGAGCCAGATTAGCACAACCACGTGGCTTCATGTGCAGAGTTCAGAGTCCTAAACATATGCCAGGAAGTAGTTACTTTAAAACAAACAGAAAAGTTGGCCCTCTTTCTGTAGGCTTAGTCCTGTCCTCGAACCCATAGTTACAAGACCACATGTTAATCTCCTGCCTAGGCTGGTCTTGGGGACAGAGGTGCCCAGGTTTGGTTTAAAGTGATGATACCTGCATTAGGGTCTGTGTGTGTGTGTGTGTATGTGTGTGTGTGTGTGTGTGTGTGTGTGTGTGTGTGTGTGTGTGTGGTTTGTAATTCTTGGTGGGGCCAAGAATTTGAAAAAAGGAGTGATCAACCTGTGTGCCCCCTTCAGTGCCCTCTTGTAGCTAGGAATGGAGTATCGGATGGAAGTTGGTTTTCCCATGTGACCATGCCCCCATCAGGCAGCAAGGAGGGGCCAGCTACAGCATAACAGTCTCCTGCTCTGAGTAAGCTCACTAGGCAGAGGTTGACCAGGACTTTGGGTTTTCCAGCTTCAGTTTGCAGTTTGGTAAACCACACAGACAGCAGATGTCCCAGCACACAGGGAGGAGCCCAGGGCTCCTCTAGAGATTGCAATGTTACCCTCAGATGGGTGGAGAAGTCATTTAGTGTCACAAGTTGTCAGAACACATGGTCGCTTCTCTGCACAAATTGATGGCCACAAAGGCTGTAAAACGGGGCAAATAAAACATTAGAAAATGGTTTGTTGCCACCGAATGGTTGGCACGATCCACTAATTAGCAGAGCAGAGTGAAAACTTGCAGTGACGTGAATGGGTGCTTTGACGAATGTTGCATTTCCCTCCATCCTGAGATATCACCCGGTGTTTATTGAATGAGCTTGTGGCTCCAGTTCTTTGCACTTTAGAAGAAGCCAAAGATGTGAAAATCTGGGGAGCCCAAAGCCCATTCCACAAGGGAAATGTGCACAGGTCACTCCTGGCCAGTCTGGGGTAGAGGGTGGCTGCCCTCATAGGAGCACTTCACTTGCCTCACTCATCAAGGGCTGGCATTCATCCGCTCTTTCACCTCATCAGACAGGGAAAGTATGTGCTTAGGTTTCCAGGACCCATCACCGTGGTGAAATATGAAGACCCGAATACAATGGCCTGTTATGCTGTGAGAATGAGCATTCTTAGCATTTGGATGTCAGGTTCATGAATGCTATATGTTCACAGCATACTTAAAAATGACCTCTCACAAAATAACTATAGTGTTCGCTGACGGTAACTAGTAGCGGAGCAGTCACACTGAAGGGGGTGGTGTGGCATGTCATACTTTTCCTGCTTGTTGATAGCCTGTTGGACCTCTTGTCCACGTGAGACTGGGACCAGTGTTGGCCACTCTTGGCAGTCCAGGACGGAAGGGTGACAGTGAGTGTCCTTGCCTTGTTACATCACAGGAGGTGTGGTTTTCTTGTTTATTAGTTGGGTCAGTAAGTGCAGGTTCAGCAAAACCTCTGATTATACCAAACAAGCTTTACTCCCGATACTTGTAACACTGAAAAACCGCCATTTCAGTGCCACTTGCTGAGTGTTCTGAGCACGTTTAAGACTGAGTTTTTAAAATAACTTTTTGGTGATTTAATGAAGCTTTTATATTTGTTCTTGAGTAGTCTCTGGTCCTGGCCTTTCCTCTACCTTCCTGAATGATCCTTGTATTCAGTAATTCTTATGTGAACTAACTGAATTCATGTGGCTTGGGCTGTTAGAGTCACTCCTCTCCCTGCCAGGCTGCATGTCCTGTAAAATACCACATAGGAAGTTGTGTTTGCGAAATTTCTCAATGCGTTCTATGTGAATACTGCAAGCCTCCTCAGATTTCTGAGAGGCAGGACTGCTGCAGGCCTCCTGATTCATGACAGCATTGAATTAAAATTACATAGACCACTTTCCATTTAATTCTTTGCTATTGTTGGCTGTATCTCCCGTGACCTGTGAAATTATGTAGTATGACATTGATACCATGTCAATATTCTACCAGCGCAGTAATGCAATGCTGGAAGAAGTGGAAGAAGGAAGAGAGGAGTTGTTATGGAGACCTACAATGTGTTTTTATCCTCAAAACCAAATTTATTTATTTATTTACTTTTGAGACAGGGCCTTGCTGTGTAGCCTAGGCTGCCTTTGAACTCCCCATCCTCCTGCTTCACTCTCCTGAGTGTTTGGATTACAGGCTTACACCACCATTTCTGGCTCTTCAAAATCTGATTTTATTTTTGTATTTTTTTTAGGGAAGGGTCTACAGGGACAGGGTATTCAGGGTCTCACTACTAGATTGGACTCGTAGTGATCCACCTGTTTACATCCTCCCAAGAGCTGGGATTACAGGCATGTATCGCCACTCCCAGTCTCAGCTGCGGTCTCAGCACTCCCTAGGGGCAGGGCCCTCATGGCAGGCCCGGGATCCAAGCATTGGCCTCTGCACCTGCTTGCAGGTGTTTTAATCCACTGAGCTATTTGGCCAGCCAAATTCTGATTATTTATTTATTTATTTATTTATTCATTGAGACAGGGTCTCACTATGCAATTCAGGCTAGCCTTGAACTCACTTTTGTAGCCCAGGCTGGTCTCAAACTCACACTCATCCTCCTGCCTCAGCCTCCCAAGTGCTGGGATTAGAGGCATGTGCCACCACACCTGGCTTAAAGGTTGACTTTTATTTATTTATTTTTAGATTATGACTGGTTCAGCCCACCCTGGGGGTGGGGCTGGCACAGCATGTGGTGTCAGGGATTGGACTGTGGTCCCTGTGGTTGCCTAAGCTTGCCTAAGTAGGTGCTTTAGACCACTGAGACATCTCGCCAGCTCTCCGGGCTTATTTTTATTTATTTGTTCATTTATTTACTTATCTTCTTGCAGGACCAGGGATTGAACTTAGGCCCTTGCACTTGTCAGATAAGAGCTTATTCTACTGAGCTATTTCCCCAGTCCCTAAAATCTGATTTGAATGACACTTCTGCTTAGGTACAACTTGTAAAAAATTTCTGGGCTCTTCTGGTGAACTATAATGTGTACGCCAGTCAGCTCTGAAAACACATGGCCACCAAGATTGGTGGAAGTTTCAGTTAAATGACTTGAGAGTTAAAAAGGCTAATGAGGCTGGAGTAGGAGGTATGACTGGAACTCTAGTAACCCTGCTCAAGAGGCTGGAGCAGGAGCACTGTAAGTTTCAACCACTTGCCTAGATGTGTGTGTCACTGGGTTCTATGCCTATCACTGAGTGAGAAAAGACCAAAAATCTTTGTCACTAGACAAATAATTTCTTTTGGGAGGCACTAGGAATTGAACTCAGGACCTTGCACTTGCCAGGCAAGCACTGTGCCACTGAGCTATATTCCTGCACTATAGACTGATGATTTCACTCAGCACAGATAGCCCACTCAATATTTTAAGTGTCACTGTGGATCGCTAAGGGCCATGCATACGACAAAAGCTATGGGTTTCTTTTTTTAAAAAATTTATGTATTTGTTTCATGGTCTCACTATGCAGCTCAGACTCATAGTGATCCTCCTATCTTAGCCTCTCTAGTGCTGGGATTACAAGTATGCACCACCATGCCTGGTTTTGTTGGCACGTGGTATGGAGCCAGCATGGCATGCAGTACTGGGGCACAAAGACCTTCCCAGTAATTAGACCACTGAGCTATTTTCCCAAATAGTCTGTGAGTTTTTACTCTTCAAAATGGAAAATCTTTGCATGAGTTATAGGACATAGTCAAAAATATAGTAAACACTGAAAAAATTTTAAAAAATTAGTAAAGTACACATGGCCATTAATCTGTCTCAGAACATTCTCCTCCACCTTGAACACACTGATCCCATCGTTCTGGATACTCTCCGAGGCAGAGCTGGAAGTCCTCTTTTGCAAGCATTGCTACGAGAAATTAACAAAAGCACAGTGAGCACTGCTGCTGAGGGCCACCCAACGGAAAGGCTGGCTCCTGAGAACGTGGTGTCCTTGTCCACTTGGTCACTGAATCTGGCACAGTGTGACCTCTGGCGGTTCCCCACTGTCAACATGATCATGAAAACACCGATGTTTTACATGGATTTAGGACATCAAAGCAGCCAGAACTGCTTCAGACAGTAGCAAGGAGGATTGGCTCATTGTGTTCAAAGCAAGGAGGAAGATAGATGCATTCACTGTATTTACTGATTATGCTTGGAACATTAGAAAAATTATAGTGGGCAATGTTTTACTGTTTTTTTCTTTTTTGCTTTTTTTTAGGGAAGGGTCTACAGATCAGATTCATAATGATTCGCCTGTTTGTAGCCTCCTAAGAGCTAGGATTATAGGCATGCCCCACCATGTCCAGTCTCATTTGCCATCTCAGCACATCTCAGGGGTGGGGCCGGCATGGCAGGCCCAGGGATCAAACCCGCAGCCCCTGCACCTGCTTTCAAGTGCTTTAATCCACAGAGCTATTTGACAGGCTATTAGTGTTTGTTTCTTAAAAAAAAAAAAAAAAAAACTGCAGCATGATCTGGGTATGGTGGCATATGCCTGTAATCTCAGCACTTGGGATTACAGAGGATCCTCTAAGGTCAGAGGATCATTATGAATTCAAGGGCAGCGTGGGCTGCATAGTGAACTCTAGGCCAGCCTGAACTGCAATTAGTGAAAACTTGTCTCAATAGATAAATAAATAAATAAATAAATAATAGCTCTCTGTGTGTGTGTGTGTGTGTGTGTGTGTGTGTGTGTGTGTGTGTGTGTGTGTTGGGAAAAGTGTCTGGTTAATGCTATCCATTTTTGAGTGATGTGCTTGCCTGTATACCTAGGCTTCTGAATGACTTGGTAGCTATAGTATTGTGTTGGTGAAGTTAGCTAAGTTTTATTTCTTTGTTATTTCCCACCTGAGGTGAAGCTGAAGTTCTGACCTAGTTACACCTAGTTGTGTAGAACAGGCTCTCAGGGTGCGTTTGCACTATTTCGCTGGCTGGGGTCTCCCATGGCTCAGCACCCCTAGGAGCCCTGAGGAGTGTCTGCAGTGCTCCTGAGCACTGGGTCTGCTGTGGCGGTGTCAGAGCACTTTTGTGTGCTGGTGTTCTGCTTGAGCTTTTCAGAAGGATCTCTAAGGTCAACAGCTAAAGTGTTATTTTAGTATGCTTTTAACTCTAATTACACACACCGTTAGCCAAAATGACTTGTTTGTGAGAGTTTAGGCTTGTAATACCAAGTTTGCTTTAAGAGTTAGTGTTATTTAGTGTGTTTGCTAACCCCTTTTTATCTAGGAAACCCTTGATTTTCTGTTGCTACTTTCTGTCCCACTACACAAACCCTCTCTTGCTCTTCCTCTTAATTTTTCTTTCTTTATTTTTTCTTTTTCTTTTGCAGTCCTGGGAATCAAAGTGAGGGTCTGTTACCCATAGGCCTCCAAGCTTTTTTTGGGAGGCTTTTTGGAGATAGGGCATTGCTGTGTAGTTGAACTTAGGGACTCACTCTGTACTTGAACTTATAGAGATCGTCCTGCCTCAGTCTCTCAGTGAGCCAGGATCACAAGTGTGCACCACTGTGCCCACTATCCAAAAGCTTTTCAACAGCACTATTTATTGATTGATTGATTGATCGATTGACTGACTGAATGATTGATTTTGATACAGGGTCTTGCTATGTAGACTCAATGTGATCCTCCTGTCTCAGTCTCCCCAATTCTGCGATTACCAGAATGCACCAGCGTGCCCAGTTTTGGTGGCCAGCACAGCGTGCCCAGGGTTCTAGGGCTGCCATGGCATGCAGTACTGGGGATTAAACTCAAAATCTTGCACTTGCCAGGCAGGTTCTTATACCGCCAAGCTATCTGTCCAGCTCCTAGCACTTTTTATTTAAAAGACTCATGTATGAAGAAAGCTAATGTTTGCTAGTCCTTATGGTAACCAAAAGAGAAGCAGGGACTGTTCAACTTCTGACTTGATAGGGTAAGGAAAACCTACCACTGGGCACTTTAGTCATAATGACTTTTGAGAGGGTATTTGCACAATAGGCTGAAATCCGTGATGCCATGTCAAGGTCTCCCATCTGTACAGCTGGCCACAGGAGCTCTTGTAGCTGTGGTCAGAACCAGAAACTTTCTTGCCTCATCAGCAGGTACCAGTTTGCTGCATGTGAGTCATGGCAATTCACCCCCATTTTCTGTCTCTTTCAGCAGTTTGTTGTGGTTTTCTCAAGAGCAGACTCCTGCAGCCATTTGGACACTGTGCTCTGTACGGTCCAGTGTGTTGGTGCATGCCTATAATTTCACTTACTCAGAAGGCTGAGGCAGGAGGATTGCAAGTTTGAGGCCAGCCTAGAAAGCTTGACAAGTCTTGGCCTCCAAATAGAATTGTAAGGGCTGGGAATATAGCTCACTGCTTCCTGGGTTCAATCCCAGTAACACAAACTTGCACATGTGTGCATACACACACACACACACACACACACACACACACACACACACACACATACACACAAATGAAATAAAAATAATATATTATTCTTTAGAGTTAATTTTGCTGTTTTAATTTTCCCCAAGACAAAGCACAGACAAATACATGGGCTTTTTACAGAGTACATTCAAGTGCCTCGAACATATACATTAAGATATGGCCTTTGCTAGGGTACTGTTAAAAATAGATACATGGTATTCTTTTAAGTCTATCTGACTGCCTTATTTTCCTCCAAGAAAAAGCACACACAAATACATGGGCTTTTTACAGAAAGTTTTCAAGCTGCATAAAATGCACACACAAAGACATCCATTCTGTGTCTCTGAGGCTTTAACATGAAAGGAAGCTGTTTCCATAATACAGTGTATGCATCGATGATTCCAAATAGGATAATTGGAAAGACACACTTTATTATGTACACCAGCCATGCCTTAAGTTCCAGGCTTGATGGGAAACCAGGCAGAAGCTTGTGGTGGGTGACTGACCCCGAGCTGATGCATCTTCATTTTATTGCTACTCTGTTTTGTTTTTCCCTCTGGGGCAGAGTCTGGCATCAAGGAAATGGCAAAAGCAGTGGTACTGAACAGATGTGGGTTTGAATTTTGACTTCTCTGAGCTGCGTGACAGCCTTGGGCTTTCTTCCTCTTCCTTGAGAGGTGGAAGTGATAAGACGTCCAGAAGTCACCGTGTAGTCCCTGGCACACAGTGGTCAATGGAATGTAGTTCTTTCAAGTCACCAAACATGTAACAGGTACTAAGCGTGGTGGGTGGAGGAAATGCTGAAGCCGGTCACAGTCTATATGAGAGCTGGGAGTTAAGGGGCAATGCTGAGACTCCTATGAGTGTCCTTGAAAGTTCTGGAAGGAATAGTGTGAGAGCCGTGGAATTAAGGCAGTGCAAAAGTTTTGTGAAGGTTCTGAAATTGAGCATGACCAGAGGAAAGTTGGAAAGACATTGTAATTCATTTGTTTCATCTGTAGTTTGCTGAAGTTGATCCTTCCTCCACCCTTTGGAGGTCCCGGAGATGAAAAGCAGGGCCTGCTGCCTAAACAAAAACTCTACCCCTGAGCTACACCCTGAGCCTCTGGGTTGGTATAAGGCTCGGTACCAAGAGGCAGGTAACCAGAAGTGGTAGGTACATTGTGGAAGTCCTTTCTGTCAGGCAGCAAAGGCTAACTTGAGCTGTCTTGAGTTGCTTGAGCTGGCCCTCAGCAAATCATCTTTCTATTCCTGTTAAAAAGAAAAACAAGGGGCTGGGGAGATAGCTCCATGGCACAAGTACCTGCCTGGCAAGTGCAAGGTGAGTTCAAACCCCTGTCCCACCAAAAAAAAAAAAAAAAAAAAAAAAAAAAATCAAGCAGACAAAATTCTTGCCTTGGACATGCCAGCACAAGGACAGGTGGTGAGGAGAAAGCTGTGTCCGAGGCATGGAAGGCTGGGACTGTGTGCTTCTGGTGTCCTCTTTCCTAGCCACACTGGTGTCTCCTGGCTGTGCCCTGGGATTCAGAATGTCTATAGGATGGGCAGCTCTGCCAGATGGTTTTGCTAAAGGATGAGTGACTTCTCTGAGACCAAGTCAGAAAACCTATACAGTTAGAGCAGAGCAAGCAATTTGAAGGAGCAGCGCTTTCGTAACTCCTTCAAATCAGTAACTCCTTCAAATCAGCGAGAGATCAGCTTGCTCTTTTCTTTCCTCACGCTCTGTGCTAATTGTGACAGTTTTCATCCCTCACATTCTCTAGACACTTAGTGACCCCCAGTGGTCCCCACTCAGGGTGGGTTGGAGCTCTATGACAGCCAGGGTTCTACACCCTCAGCTGTCACCTGAGGAGCTGTGTGATAAGTAGGGCTCAGAGGATTTGACTGTGCTTGGCTGGACTTTAATTTTATCATCATCGTCACACCGTGGCCTTCCGGTCAAGCTCAAGTGTCATTTTATAACCACCTGTGAGATGTGACCCTTCCTGTTCATTTTCTTTTCTTCGAGATGAGTCTTGCCATGTGTTTGAGGGCAGCTTGGGCTAGAAAGTGGGTCTAAGGCAAGCCTAGAGTGCATAGTTAGGCTATAAGACAAAAAAGGAAAAAAATCTGTGCATGTGGCAGAGTGCTGGTTACCTATGTTGAGTGGTACAGCATTGTTTAGCAGGTAAGCAACGCTGCGCAGGGTTCAATTTCTAGCCCTTAAAAAAAAAAAAAAAAAAATTTGGCCCATTTTTAGTATTTTACTAGCAATCTGAATTCAACCTTAAGTAGTGCTAGTACATGTCATTTAGTCATCTCTATGTAAGTACACTTGATTTACATGGGATGGGAGCCACATATATTTTAAAAGGTGAAAGATTTATACAATCTGAAGAGAAACCAGAGTATAACCACATATATTTTAAATACTTCATTTCCTCTCCATAGCCTCAGTCTTGGCCCCAGAAGGATGCCTAGTTACCACTGCCTATCACAGTGTTTGCTTAATGTGCCTGTACTGTCCTGTTTGTCTAAGCAAACAGTTTACCTTCAATATTGAATTAAAGATAATCCCCACATCATATGAAGAATAGTTGAAAAAGATGTGGCATTTTTATATAATGGAATATTACTCAGCTATAAAGAATGATAAGCTAGAAGACTTCATATATAAATGGATATACCTTGAACATATAAGTGAAAGATAATCCCTACAGCTTTTAAGTATCACCCATACACACACGCGCACACACACACACCCACATTTAATGCTTTTTTGTTGTAGTTTATGTTTGTTTTTATGGTTCCAGGGATTGAACTCAGGATCTTGAGCTTGCCAGGCAAGCACTTATTCTACTGAGCTATCTCCCTGGTTCTACATATTTAATGTTGAGTTTAGGTCTGTTTTGTCCTGCAGAACCTGAGTTATTTGAATTTGTTTGTGCCTCAGTTTCCTCCTCAATGGGAAGATTCCTACTCGCAACATGCCCACATCAACAGGGTTGTTGAGTCGTGGATGGCAGATGGTGAGGGTTGGATTCCACCCTCCTCCTTCCAGCTCCTAACTCCTTCTTCCTTAAGTTCACAGAAAGTGGCTTTAAAATCCCAGCCCCATTCTCCCTGAAGAATGGGAAAATGCTTTTTTTATTGTTATGGCACAAGAGCTCAGTCTGCTAATTGGAGTGGAGATCAACTCAATCCTGTGTGTATGCACTTGCTCTTTCAAGAACCCATCATATTCCTTATTGGGCCCAAATGAAGCTGGGGAGTTTGTATTTCTGCATTGCGTGCCATTCTCCAGTCTCAGGAAGGCTTCAAAGGTTCAGTTGATTGCTATTCCTGAGTGGAAGACCACCTGGAAGGGAGGAGCCACAGGGTGACTTTGCCAGCTGAGTTGGCCAGCTGTCTGGTCAGCCAGACCTGGGGGAGGCCACGGGGAGGAGCACCACTGGCTTCATCTGATTGCCCAGGGCTCACAGCCCTAGGAGGCTAGCGAAGCCTGAGTGAGGCTCAGGGCCCAGCGAAGCGCAGGTGAGGAACAAGAGCATGCACAACGTGCCTGCTTTCTCTCACCTTCTTCTGCCTGCCAGATTTCTCCTTATTATTTCAGTGATTTCATATAATCCGTTATCACCTTCCCTACTCTCCTGTCCCTCTATAGGGGCCTGTGCCAGCCCCACCTCACAGCAGCCCAGGCAGTTCTCAACACGTCGGTGGATACACCTACTGAGGAGTAACTACCACACCCCATGGTCCAGTCACCTTCCCTAAGCTCTATCTCTGAACACATGAGACTTTAGGGGAACGTTGTTCTAGGTACAGCTGTAACAGGTAGCTTCCCTGTTGAATTTTGAATTTGTAGAAAGTTTGTCCAAGAGATGGTCATAGAGCATGTACAAATGCACTCTTGCTTTTATCTCATATTTACTAATGAATTTTATTTTCTAAATCAAAACAATATTTATTTGAAAATAATATAGAAAGATGAAGCTTTCTCCCCCAAAACCATGTCACAGAAGTCCTGTTCCTGCTTTGGCACTGATCCTGGGCCTCACATCAAACCCCTCTTTCTCAGTACTCTGTAGATTTGCCATTGTTAGTTTGAGCTGGCCAGCAGTTGGAGGGGGTGCTGGTATGTGTACTCTACCCTTGGCTATAACTTTGTTGGACGAGCTGAACTCTGAGAAAGAAATGAAACTTACTATGTGCTTCCATGCCATGGTTTTGAAATCTCTGAAAATGTGTACCTTTGATCTGTTAAATAGGACAAATAAGATCTAGCCGCCAACAGGAAGTAGCACACTTACTGCGTATGTGGGAATATTTCTAGCAAACATCTTTTAGAGATTGCCTTTGGGGTGTGGGATGAGGGCAAGGGTGGGAACAGTATTTTTTTTTTCTTTTTGTAATATATTTTGTTATTACAGGGTCTCACTATACAGCCTGGATTCATAGTGGTCCTCCTGTTTTCAGCCTCCCTAGCATTGGGATTACAGGAATGCACCCCCACACCCCCACACTCCATGGCCAGCTCAGTGTGCCCTGGGCAGTGGGGCTGACATGGCATGTTGTGCTGGGGATGGAACCCTGCACTTGCCTCATAAACAGGTGCTTTAGCCCACTGAGCTATCTCACTGGCCCTGAGAATAGCATTTAAAATAGTTTTTTCAAAACTACATATTATCTTCAAAAAATAAAGCAAAGGTGCATTTTAAAAATACTACACCATATTAATTAACCTGATAAAAACATAAAATAGAGCAATAATAAAATTAATGAGTGTCAAGAGTGTGTCTTATGGCCTGTCTTAGTTACTTTTCTCTTGGTGATGAGACAAAATACCCAACACCCAAGGTTAAAGAAGGAAAGGTTTAGCCGGGCATGGTGGCGCATGCCTGCAATCCCAGCACTTGGGAGGCTGAGGCAGGAGGATTGGTGCGAGTTCGAGACCAGCCTGGGCTACAAAAGTGAGCTCAGGACCAGCCTGAACTGTATAGCGAGACCCTGTCTCAAAAAGACCAAAAAAAAAAAAAAAAAGCACCAACGAGAGAAACAAGCCTCTTTCTGCCCCTTTTGTCCTGTCCAGACTGCTGGGATTAAGGAGGTGCTGTCCAGTAGGTGGACTGGTCCTGCAATCATCCATCCCTATTCCCAGCCCAGGGTTGAACCAATGATCAATCACAAACTCTAAATCCAGCTACCTCTGAAAAATCCTTGTCTAAAAGTGCATGAGGCTTGGGGTAGAAGGTGGGGCATCTAGACACAAACCATAACATGGCCCATACTGAATTATGAATGCCAGCTATGGAGGTCAACGCATCAACAGTGGTTCTTTCTAGGTAATAAGTTGAAGGTTAATAACATTTTTTTTCTCCTCAAGCTTTGTACTATACACACATTTCTAAGGTTAGAAAAGTTACAATAGCTGTCCTTTATTACTCAGGATACAGTCTTTTTTAGCTACTATTTCTACCTTAAGAGAATTACAGCTTAAAAAGAAGCTGTGTCAAGCAAGGTGGAATTGGTGGAGATCCTCTTTCTGAGATGTGTGAAAGATGGAGTGCCAGGGGCATTGAGAGGCCCAGGAAATCTGTGGTGGAGATGGAGGGAGTTTTATTTGGCCAGAGATGATGAAAGTTTGGGTTAAAAGCATAAGAATCAGTCAAGTGAAGCTAGCAATGGTGACAGGAAAAAATCTGTTGAAGTAGCTAGCCATTCAACATTTTCAAAATTTGTAAAGAGAAAACATGTAGGAAGCTGATCTAGGAAAAGCAGGCATGAGTGAGGTTAGTTGGTATCTCCAGTAAAATGGACATTGCCAATGTGAGCAGGAGATGCTGGCTGGCCTTGGAGAATGCACTCCAGGGCCTAGGAAGTGGCGGCCCCTGCAGGGTTGCAGGTTCACTCCAGATGCCACGCTGGTCTGGGTTGGCTGACCACATGACTTCAGGGTTCAGGTGTGGCCAAGGCCTCCACAGGCTACAGGGAGCTTGGGAAAATGTGTTTGTTGCCTTAGTCACCCAGACTGAGAGCAGGACCTTCATGAACAAGGGCGAGGTGGAGCAAGGCCAATGAGTTGTTTTGTTTTGTTTTGCTTTTTAGAGACAAGTTCTCACTTATACAGTCTAAGTTGGGCTTGAACTCACAATGTCCCACAGGTTGGGCCTAGAACTCCTGATCCTTCTACCTCAGCCTCCAGAGGGCTGGGATTCCAAGCATGTGGCACCACACTGGGGAAGGTAGATTAGTTTTATTGGCCCTTAGGAAGGTATCCTTGGTCCTGCATTTTATTATAAAATGAAATAGCTGTGGTAGTACTGTCAGCCCTAAATAAGGAGAGGCAAGAGTGTCGTTGTCACCAAGGGCAGCAGTGAGCATCTGAAGACTTAACTGAGGTGCTGTTTACTGGATACCATTGGGTGTGACTGTGAGGCCCCTACTACATCTGAGAAATGGGTTTATATTTACTTCTGAAGGTGATTGGGGACTTGACTGTGGTGACACATGCCTGTAATCTCAGTACTTGGCTGAGGCTGAGGCAGGAAGATTTCAGTGAGTGGGTAGGGGTGATAGAGTGAGTTTGACACTGGCCTGAATCATTTTTTGGTGTAGATTTGTTGTGTTGAGAAGGACTTATTCTTTGATCATCTGCCTCAGAATCAGTGCTGCCTTAGTTTTGTGACATGCACTTTTTTTTGGACCCATGTTGAAGCACATTTTTTTCTTCTTCCTCTAGCTCGAGGAGGCAAAACATTATCTTTTGGCAGCAGTCTGTATGGCCCATAACATTTCTAAATCTAAATCCTTTGGCCAGATTCTGCCTTGTCTGTCTGAACTTTTCTCTTACTGGGAAGCATACAAATTAAGGGTCTGAACACTGAAAAATCTGTCTTAGAGGTGTTCCTTTGACCTGCGCAGTAGGGTAGTGTCTCCTAAAGGAGAACCATGCTGCCTGGGCGTACCTCCATTTCTAACAACCAGAGTGACATTTGGGGAGGCCATTTTCTTTGCCTCCTTCCTTCTCCTTCCTTTTCTCCTTTCCTCCTTTCCTCCTTTCTTCCCTCTCTCCTGCTCTTCTTTCCTGCTTCAGGTTGAAGCCAGGGCCTTTACATTGAGCTGTATCCCTGACCTTTTTCAATTTCTAAGTTTTGAAACAGGGTCTTGCTACATCCCCCAAGCTGGACTTGAACTTGTGGTCTTCTTGTGTGTATGACACCTTACCCCCGTGGTGGGGTGACAGGAGATCGTTTCTATATGAAGCTGAGATGTTGGATCTTTGCAAGGGAGAAGCAGAGGATAACAAAAGGCAGGTGGCCTCCCTGTGAGTGCGAGTGAGGCAGCCACTTCTGGGTGGGAGCCCCTGTGGCCTGCTGGCCTGGGCCCTCCGGATGTGCTACAGCAGTGTCCCACATCCCATTCCCAGGGGTAAGCAGGTATTTAAAAAACTTCCCTGGGAGATTCCAGTTTACAGTCAAGGTGTGAAATGTATTGTGATAAAATAGACATAACATAAAAGGACCATTTTAACCACTTTTCAGGGGCCAGGGCTATGACGCTAGCAGTACCTGATGTGTCATACCGTCCTCAGCCTTCTGTGGAACCTTTTCCTCTTCCCGGGCTGAAGCTGTACCATTCCCCATCTCCTCCTCCTCTCACGGCC
Organism: Myocastor coypus; assembly: GCA_004027025.1. Classification (NCBI taxonomy): domain Eukaryota; kingdom Metazoa; phylum Chordata; class Mammalia; order Rodentia; family Myocastoridae; genus Myocastor; species Myocastor coypus. Next base: position 21,719 of record PVJA010025370.1, read on the forward strand.
TGGCCACCACCCGCTACTTTCCGTGTGGATGGATTGGGCCACACAGCACTTCTCTTCTGTGTGCGGCTTACCTCAGGTAACCTGCCTTTGGGTTCATCTAGGTTGTAGCATCTGTTGGTATTTCCTTCCTTCTTAAGGCAGATTAGGAGCCCCTTCATGTGGGTCCATGTCTGCGTGCCACTTGAGCCTATCCATTAATCTGCTGATGGGCATTTTTTTTTTTTTTCAGGTTTTACCATTAGGCCTCACTGTTTAATGGCATGCATTGGAGAAGGCTGCAAAGGAGAAAGTATCTCTGAATTTAGGAAGACTGGCTGTCCATACAGGCTGCTGGCTCTGTTCAGAGGAGATAAAAAGCAATGGATATAAATCTAGCTGTGGAAAAAATGATTTTTTTTGTCCCTGCAGATGGTAGTGAGGATGACAGTCCAGTATTCCATTTACATTATGCATAACTTTTTAAGGAATTGAATTTTTAAATGGTGAGTTAAATAGTACATGGTCAATAAGTTGCCTTTGGTCTCTACAACTACTGATGTTAAATAAATTAATGGTTTGCCTCCCTGGGACATGTAGGATTTTTAAAATAAAATATTATTTAATTTACTTTTCAGTATGGGGGCTTGAACCCAGGACCTTTCTACTGAGCTATGTGCCAAGCCCTTTGTATATTAAGACAGGGCCTGTCAAAATTTTGATCCTCCCATGTCAGCTTCACCAAGTGCTATGGTTCTAGGTGTGCCCCACCACATCTGACTAGAATCAAGCTTGTTAATGACGGTGCCAGGAGTGTGTGAGGGCCAGGGCTCTGAGCAACTGTAGTAAAGGGGGAAGGAGATGTTACTTCCCAAGGTGCGTGTCCATAGCTTTCTGGTTTGTTTTGTTTTATATTTGGTGCAGGGTCTTATTATACAACTTGGACTTGCAGTGATTTTCCTGTTTCAGCCTCCCTGGAGCTGGGATTACATGTACCACTATGCTCAGTCTTGGTGGCCAGCTTGGTATGCCTTGGTGGGCTGGCATGACATGTGGTGCTAGGGAATAAACCCAGGTCCTTGCGCTTACCTAGGTGGGTGCTTAGTCTGTTGTACTATCTCCTCAGCCTCATTGTTTTTACATATTGCCAAGCCTATAGGGCAGCGGTTCTCAACCTGTGGGTTGTGACCCCAGCAGGGGTCGAACAACCAAAACACAGGGGTCGCCTCAAGCCATCGGAAAATGTTATTTATTTGGAATTGTTGTTATATTTAAACCCATGCTATGCCATGGTGAAATGTTATTTATTGGAATTAGTAATAAATATTTCTCAATGTATAATTAAATATTGTTTTTGTGATTAATTACTATGTTTAAATTATGTTTGATTTGTAGCAATGAGAATACATAATGCATATCAGGTATTTACATTCTGAATCATAGCTGTATCAATATTACTGTTTTGAAGTAGCCACCAAAATTATTTTTTGATTTGGGGTCACCACAACATGAGGAACTGTATAGCGGGGTCACAGCATTAGAAAGGTTAAGAACCACTGCTATAGGGTGGGTGGTTAAGCAAGGAAGTGGGGAGTAGTCAAGCTTTTTTATGCTTTGGCTAACATGAATCCAGGGTGGAACAGCCTGCTGTGTTGTTTTATTTTTATTTTTTTTTCTTTATTTTTGAAACAGAGTCTTGCTATGTAGGTCAGGCTGGCCTTGAACTCACTGTGGCCCAGACCAGCCTCAAACTCCAGACAATCTTCCTGCCTCAGCCTCTGGCTGGGATTACACCCGGTGCCTGCTGATTTTGAAGGCTGGTCATTTTTTCACTGCTGGGCTAGAAGTGATCTGAAGATTACAAGATCAACAGTCTAAAATCCATGGAACCAAGCTGTGGTCTCATAATGATTAGCTTGGAGCTTATGCTAAGTGTAGTATGTGGAGTTCTCAGGGTTGTTTAACAGAAAAAAAATGGGGCAGGAGGACCTGCAGGAAAGCCAAATAATTCTGTAATTCAAAATCCTGCTTCAGTGGAAAACCCTACTCTTAACTCAAGTCTCAGGTCTGTTTCTGTTTGCCAGGGACAGCCTGGGGACAGCATGCTACTTTCTAACCGGTAAGAGGAGACAGGCCAAGAGAAGTGGCACTGTGTGCACAGCTCTAATGGGCAAGACTGGTTTCTACCACTATTTGCCATTTTAACCTCACATGATGCTTTATATGCTTCTAAGCGCTTGGTATGAATAACCTAATTTAATCTTCTTTTGCAACCCTCTAAGATTAGTAACCGTCTTGGTTAACTTTTCTTGGGTTGCTGAGACAAAACATTGACATCCAAAATTAAGGATAGATAGGTAGACTTAGCTCACAGCTTGTGGAGGCCTTAGTCCATCCTCAGCTGGCGCCAAGGCAGGGTGGCATGGTGAGGGGCGACAGTTCAAGGTGACAGAAGACAGCAAGAGCAACAAGAGCAAAAGAGGGAGGAAGCTTCCTTTCCTTCTTTGTGTTGTATGTAGGCTTCCTGTCCTAGGGAGGGTATAGCATTCCCACCGTCTCCATGACCTCCTCTTGTACAAGCTGAGGATGTTTGCCAAGTGAGGACCCTGGCTCCCTGCCGAATTACTTCGTGGAACTTCTAAACTTCTCAAGTTGACATAATGAATCAACTATAACATTAACATGATCCCCATCTTTTTGGTGGGAAAACTCTGGAGTAGGCTAGGTCACTTGCCTCTGAAACAGCTAGTGGTGGCCGAATGAGAATTTGAACATGGGCAGGGTGGTGCCAGGTGCTGTGCTAAACACACCTGTTGAGCCTGTTAAAATGTCAGCCTCAAGTACTTGGTCTCTGTCTTATGAGTAAAGCATTTAACCATCATTTTAATTTCCCACCATAACAAATGTCACTCTTCAGCCTTGGGTGGCTGTTACATTTGGGAGATGGAAAATTTCTTGAAATCCTAAATTCTTGGCCCAGCAAGTTTGGCTGACCACAAACAGCATCAATTCAGCAGGATTGCTGTTAGATCACCAAAGCTGAGAAATCATCACAGACACAGAAAGAAGAAAGGGTCAGGAGGTCCATAGCACTAGGTAGCAACATAAGGTAAGATTCTGAGAATGTTAGGAGATGAATGAGCAGGCGGGTTGTAATAGAGAGTGTGGGAGAGCAAGAGTGCGCACGTGTGGTTCTGTCAGCGCGTCACCATGAGCCCGGACCAGCACTGCTCTCAATGACGGTGGCCGTTGGGAAGCCAGGGGGCTGGGCGGTGCATGGCCCTTTCTAGCGCAGTGTCTGGCCCGTTTATATTGCAGCACTGGCAGGTTTAGCCAACAGTAAGGCAAGAGGCAGACTCCTTTGAAAGATGGAGCTGGATGGCGGAGGCGACGTTTCCAACACAGTAGCAGCAGGACTTTCTGAACCAAAACTGTATCTTACATTTATGAACATTCACTTTTTAAAGTGTTTTGGTTTGGCTGATAGAAAGCATAGCCCAGATCTGGAACTTCACTGCAGATTCTGCGAAAGTCGGGAATGGAGCTTAGAGTACTTACGCCCTCTTCCTTTCTTGTTCTAGTCTCTTTCACCTTTCCCGAATTTCTTTATGTCTATAAATCTTTCCTGTTATAAGACAGATATCTTTGTAAACCTCTTCAAAGCTTCATGGGAAGGAAGTGAGACATCAGTGACACCCACTGCGCGAATGTGCGGTGCAGGCTGCTCTCTGCCCTGGAGAGGCCCAGCTTCCAGCGGGGAACATGGCATGGAGACCACAGCTGCTGTCATTGGCTGCCACTCTGTTCTGCCTTCCTCTCCTGGGAACTGAAGTGAGTGACTGCGTGGTGGATGCAGAGCACCTGGCTCTGCCTGGTGCTGAGAGAATGCTGGGTGTGTGGAGAGGAGGTGGTAACAAAGAAGGGGCAGCAGGGCTGGTTGATGAGCCTGGTGACTTGACTGCCACTGAAGGTGAAGATGCTGTAGATACCCTAGAGTTCCCCCCCCCCCAACACCCAAGTCTTGTGTGGCTTGTTCCTTCCTCCTTAGCCCCAGCCATCCAGCCCTTTCTCTACTGCACTGGCTATTGGCTCTGTGGCAGGGCCAGCTTGGAAGGCCGTGGGCAGTTCATCAAACTTATTGCAGCAGAATTGTTGGAGGGCCTCAAAACTCCCAGCACCAGTTACCCACACTATTTTGGGAGATGGATTCTTCATTACAGTTTTATTCCCTGAGTTCCTTTTTCTTCTCCATGCCCTTTATTTACTACCTTCTGCTATGCATAAACTTTTGAAGTCTCAATAGCAAACAGCTGTTAATGTTGCTATTGGAGAACCACCGTCATGAGTTAAAATAAGCAGATTGGCTTATAATGATATGGAGAAATGCTTATACAATAAAGAGAAAAAGCAGGATACTCTGTGGGGGAAGACAGAACTTAAGTTGAGTGGGGGGACGCCTGGAAGGAAATGCGTCGGATTGTTCACAGTTGTTCTTGAGAGACTGATGTTTCCTGTTCTGCAGGCTTCATTTTTCCCAGGCAGATCCGGAAAAAATCATCAAAAGACAAAAAAGCACATTCATTTTCATGTTACTCTTTCTGATTGTGAGAGATGTTCTCTCCTGGCCTGCCGGACCTGGCTTCCTGAGGCCGTGGGCACTCAGGTAGCGCTGAGCCGTGTGATGGGGTGGATCGCTGAGATCAGCTTGCTGGCCTGGCTTCTTTACTATTTTTTCCAAGCTTGGAAATTTCAAGCTTAGGAATTCCTGAAGCCCGTCCATGCCCCACAAGTCAGTGGCTGTGCACCAGGCAGAACTGTGAGGCTTTCGTGTGTGCTGGGGTCAGCACTTGGAAGATAGACCAAATTTGAACTAAAATGCTTGGGCAGCTAACATCATGAGTCCAATTCCAAGTGGGTTTTCCCATGCTCAATGCCAACACCCCCCCTCTCGCTCTCACTCTTGCTCTCTCGCTCTCACTCGCTTGTTCACTCTCTCCCCCTCCCTTCAAGTCACAAGCTAACAGCAGGCAGCCTGTTTGCTCAGTCCCAGGTTCCCTTCTCTGGTGTCCAGTCTCATTTCCCAGGAGCAGAATTTTGGTCAGCTGGCATGTCACCAGAAGAAGTCAAATTAGACATAATTGCACATGAGTTTCATTTTAAAGTCTGTGGTGTAAAGTGCTCTGCGGAAGCATGCCAAGCCTGCCACTTTGTTCTCCCTGGGAACAGTGTGCCCTGGAAGAGGGGTTACAGGGTGGTTTGTTGCCCAAACTGAGACACCTAGGAAAGGGGCTTCTGTTGATCACACCTGGACTGCACTGTAAAGCGGGCCGGCTCCAGGCAGACCAGGGTATCTGGTCATCCAACCTTAAGGACAGACCTGTGTCTGCTCTGTTAGATGAGGTCCTTGTTCCTGAACTTGGCCTTACAGCTGAAGCCACAGGCGTTGGTGGGGATGCTGACACTGTCTGGCGAATGAAGGCAGGTTGGCTGCTCAGCCAGTTGGCGCTGAAGCTAGCTGTGCTATGCACCAGTGACTGGTGCACTATGACTTGGGCCATTGTCCCTGTTCTGTTTTCTTCGGAGATCCCAGCTCCTCTTTCTGTTTTCAAGGAAAGGGTTTGTGTGTCTGCCGACCATGTTAAGGTGCAGCTCCTTTGAGATACTGAGGGAGCTTGGACAGTAGGATTTGGGGAGCACTGAGGCCCTTTCTAGCGCATGACAACCCAGACACACACACACACACACACACACACACACACACACACGCACACGCACACGCACACGCACATGTGACTTTATAAGACGTAATGCAAGGCCTATGCTCCATGGGTAGTGCAGGGTCAAGCAAGACCTTCCCCGCTGCAGGCCAGGTCCTGCTGTCTGTCTGTGGCTGTCCCATGTTCAATATAGGCTGCTCTCTGAACCAGGTTGGGGAGGTGGGAAGTGGTCAGGGCTGGGGTGGCCTGTGGAGGGAGAGCATTCAGGACATTGCTAGAAAGTATGTTACTGCAGGGATGATGGTGTAAGAGCGACAGAGCACTGGAAGAGGAGTGAGTACCACAGCTGGGCTGGCTTTTCTGGATTGCAGTCCCTGACCTTGGGGCCCTAGCTGTGCCTTGTAAGGACACATACCCCCCTCATGTACAAAAACCAGCAGGATTCACATACTGCCACTTGTCGTTGGTGGAGGGAGAGTTGCTGCTATCAGAAAGGGGACAGAGTTGGCTTGTGGGCATTTCTTTTTGCATGGCTGTGGTTGGCCTGGCCAAGCTCCCACCTTCAGCGCTCACAGTACCATTTCCAGGGCCAGGGAGCACTTGTGATGGGGTCCTCATTACAAGTGGAACGCCCCCTCTCGCCCACCTTTTAGATCCTTGGGTTTTGGTTTTGAAGTGACATGTGTTGATCTCCTGGCTTTGTTTTCAAGGGTTCATGAATCATGAGGTCATACTGGTGGGCATGAGACTCTGCTTTTTCCCACCCATCACAACTTTCTTCAAAGTGTCTACTGTGACTATAGTGACTATAGTGACACAAGTTTTTATTTTGCCAGAACTGTTCAGTTTTGAATGAGGAGTTTCTAGTTGCCCTGCCTACTCTCAGCCATGCAGGTGGTCAGGTGCTGGGGGGTGGTCCAAGGGCCTGGGCCGGGGCTTGGGCTCTGCATCCCCAGGTGCTTACACTCTGGTCTGTAGTCCACACTGGAGGGTGAGTTTCCATGAGGACCAAACCCAGGCAGGGAAAGAGAAATTGACACCTCTGTCCTCAGAGTAGGCGCAACAGGAGGCTTTAGGCAGTCTGCTGGGCTTCGGGGCTGCTGGAGAGGCCCCCTTGCCCATCTGCTGGGCAGCAGGAGGGCCAGTGCTTGTATCTTCCTGCCTGGTGCTAGGAGAGGCAGTTTAGTAGGGCAGCCAGAGACAGGTGGCCGCACCCCTTGAGTGGGCACGAAAGGGGCAAAGAAGGTCGAGCTATGTGGGACTCCATGCTGTCTGCTGGCTCCCTGCGTTTGCTTTGAGCGGAGAGGGCCCCCTTAGAGGGCTGCTGTCTCCCCTTTGAGGTGATTGGCTGGGGGATAGAGGTGATGGGCAGCCAAGTTCCTGCTCTCCTCACTTGGGACCCTGCCAGGGCCGTGGACAGCATGAAGAGCAGGTGTCCTGCTCCTGTTACCTTTATTCTTGTGGGCTGGCAGCGACCTGGAAAGGAGAGAGAGAAAGGCTTCTCACACTCTGGGGAGCAGTGAGGCTTGAGTATGGAATCTGGAGTGGTGATTAGAGGGGGGATGGAGCCCAGCTGCTCCTGTTCTGTGTTAGCACTTAGCTTTGGAAATCAGCCCGCAAAAAGAGACTTTTAGGATTAATAGTCATCCCAGTTAAAAATACTAAAGTGAAAAATTGTAAATAATTTTGTCTTATTACCCAGCTATAGTCAGTGCGTGTCCGTCTCATTTTTATTCATTTTGGTATTTCTTTCTGTTTCTCTGTCTCTCTGTCTCCTCTCTGTCTATCTCTCTCTGTCTCTCTGTCTCTATCTCTATCTCTCTGTCTGTCTCTGTCTATCTCTTTCTCTGTCTCTGTCTCTGTCTCTCTCTCTCTCTTAATCTCTTTCTCTGTCTCTGTCTCTGTCTCTCTCTCTCTCTCTCTCTCTCTCTCTCTCTCTCTCTCTTAATCTCTTGGTGCATGTTAAGGTTCGTTCACATTCCTATCTCCCCGGGGGGAGGAGTTACGGTAAATTAGTGCTGATCATAATTTTTGGAATTAGAAGACTGCCCATCTACCACTGTGGGAGACTGAAGTCCAGAGAGCCTGAATCTTAAACCCCTGGTCAGGAAAGATTTGCATTTGAATATCTCTGCTTCAGTAAAGGAAAAGGAACAATTCGCAAGGGAGACGCGGGCATGCGCGCACGCGTGCGCACAAACACACACACACACACAATTCCATTTGTAAAGAAGATTAGCTCATATTTTAGTTTCCTTATACCATCCCTTCAGTTAGGGAACATAGCTGTCTCTAGCTTATAGGTGAAAGCAGGAGAGTTGGAGTGGTTTAAAGACTGATTGGAAGTTTTAGTGTAGATCACCAAGTCTTGGGCTCATCTTTATGTCCAGAGTGGTAGGGTTTGGTTGAGAGAAATGTGACTGCAGACTCTTGTGTCCTGTTATACAGTGTTGTATAGCAGATTAGCCCATGATGTAGCGAATCGAACCTCTGGCATCTTTCTATGTTTACAGGTTCTGCGTCAGGAGCTCAGACTGTGCGCAGTGGTAGTGACTCTGTTTCTGCTCCACTTACTGAACCAATTGATGTCCTCAGATGGGAGATGCAAGTTAGTGGGCTGGCATTGCCTGGAGGCCTCCTGTGCACCCTATACCTGGGCTGGCATTACTCAAAGGCTTCTTCTGTTGGGCTGGCAGCAGGGCATCTCCCCATGGTCTCTGCAGTGGGGCTTGGACACCTGCCAGCATGGCATTGGCTTCCAGAGAGGGAGCTCCAAGAGCTCCAGTGTAAGAGAGCAGGGGTCAAAGGATTGAGCAGTGCTACCTGGAGCACTGTGGCCTGGCTCTGGAAGTCATGTAACATCATTTCCGCCATGCCCCACACCTACGGTAGTTCTGCCCCACTTCACGGACTCCCTTGGCTGTTGGTGCCCACCCCTCATGGGGAGGGAGCAAAGGTTTTGCAGCCACTTAACACAGTAACGACAAAAATCAAAAAGCACACAACCTGCTCAGCCCACACTGTACCACAGCACGGATGGGACAGGAAATACCTGGAGCTAAAGTCAGCAAAGCTGTGAGTTCATTGTAAGTGGAGTGAAGCAAAAGCTGTGTGTCTTGTGAAGGATCAGTGGGAAACGTTGAAGTGGCTAAAAAAAATGGAAGTTAACCGTGAAGCAGTTGAGGAGCGGTCTAAGTAAAGGGCTAGGAATACTATAGTACAGCCTGGACAAGAATGGACTGGCTCATCCTCATGGTTGTGAGAAATGGATCTGAGATCGATTAAGTGATGAGATTACTTACAGGCAGCCTGTATGCAATGATCCACCAGTATATATATATATATATATATATATATATATATATATATATATATATATTTTTTTTTTTTTTTTTTTTTTTTTTTTTTTTTTTTTTTTTTTTTTTTTT
>PVJA010025371.1:0-30840 GCA_004027025.1 Myocastor coypus
CTACTTTGTTGATCCGTTCCCTCTGACACCATTTTATTGCAGTTCCATGACCATGAACTGCTGCTGTCTGCCCCATTCGACTGAGCCTTGGGCCAGCTGAGTATCAGCTAAAACCTCCAATAACTGAGCGAAATGAACCTTGCATTCCTTCATTTTGGGTGTCAGGTATTCATCTGAACAATGAGAGAAGAGTAACTGAGACACCTCCCAATCCAGGAAGCAATGCCAAGGAGCACACCAGAGCTCTCCCAAGTGAACCGTAGGCATTTTTAGAAAGGACATTGCAAGCTCATTCTCCAACAAGACTGGGCAACACAGGCAAACCAGCACAACAATGTCGCCCGTGACAACAGCCCTGAAGAACGACCTTCAAACAGTTCTTCAATAGCACCTATAGCTTCTCCAGTTCGACCATCCTGCTGCCAGCAAAACCATCACCGGGGCCCTCTACACCTAGTAGGACACGACGGAGTTCAGGTGCATGGAACAAGCTTCCCAACAGTTTGCCATCCACCTTCCCCAAGATCACATCAAAGTCACACAGGAACAATATGAAGTATACTGGTACCTGAGCTACACCATCCAACTGTGCTGAAAAGGGTAAAGATGTAAAGATTGAGCCCTTGGGCCATCTCAAGCTCACCTTTTCCCTTCCACCCTGGCTCTCTTTCTAGGTGAACCCAACAGTACAGAGCCTAGCATGCTGGATGCATTGGAAGCTTAAGGGAGAAAATGGCAGCCACATGACGCAAGGAGCAGAAGGCACTTCCTTCCAAAATGATGATGGTCCTGGTGAATAACCTGATCGTTATTTTCCTGTGGAAAGAACTGGCTGGTGCCAAGGAGGACCTGCACCCTTCTCCCTTCTCTGTGCTTCCGTGAGCTTTGCTTCCCCATGGCCACCATGGCTTCTGCAAACAGGTCTCATCCCCCAGCTGCTTTTAGCTAGGAACTGCTCAGACTCATAGGCTGCTCCTGCCCTCCTTCTCAAGCACAAACCATGGTCAATGCCACCTGCGCTTCAATGTCATCTGCTATCACAACCTCCAGAATGCCCATATGCTACTGGAGAAGAAAACAAACATCAGAGTTGCCCCTGCCTAGTACCCTGGACCTCTGTCCATCCAGAGATAAATTGTCCCCTGTAACCTTCTTCTGGTGTCCTGAGGTCTCAGGTTGCCCCAGCAATTGTCCAAAGTACCTGTAAAGCTACTCCAATCCCAAGTGAGTCCAGGATGGGATCGGAAATAAAGAATTAACCACCTGTCACTTACTTCCACCTTCAATGACCACAATGGGAGCCCAGGAACAGGTGAGGCTAGGCCAGAAAGCACATTCAGTCCAGCTACGTCCACGAATGATAGATCCAGAGAAAAGCACTCAAAAATCAAACTTTCCTCGTTTTTCAATGATGTTTATATTTTCTGGCTACAAGACCCCCTTCCAATGGCAAATGTGTGACCAAGAATACAGGGTGACAGTGAGACCAACACAAGAGTATGTGACTCCCTCCTAGAGGGCAATAGGGCTTCAAAACCCATAGACATGCAGCTGTCTTCAACCAGCAACTTAACAGTTGCCCAAGATACACCCAGGCTGAGCAGTAAGGCCTGAGGCAAGGAGCTCTTCAGTATGTTAGCACCTTCGTATCAACTCAAGATATAAGAAGATACAGATACTAAAAACATGTAACTCATGTTCATGGAAAATTTGATAAAGAAAACTAAACAGACCATGAGCCTTTGAAGAAGGCAGAAGACAGACCTAATGAAAAGAATTCTCACCCAAGGCCACATGCTGGCAGAGAGGAATGATACCTTCCAGCAGACTCTTGCACAGGATACACTTAGGAACACTAAAGCAGATGCCGCTCAGTTCTGTAGGAAAGCTTTTGCAAAACCAACACTAGAGAGAACCTTGGGGGAGCTTTCCATGGGCCCTACATGAAACACATCCTACCAGTTCAGGCTGGAGACCATGACTCCAAAATCTACCATTGATCTGACCTATAGTGATGATATTTCTGATTTTGAATTTGACATCTTCACATGGCATTTTTAGCCCTGGTACTCTTTGCTCAGGAAGTGGTACTGCCTTTCTGTAACCAACTTGCTTCCATGGCTCTTAGAACATGCAATAAAGTCAGAGCTGGGCTCTAGCAATTGATTTACCAAACCCACATCACATGGTTAGGCTTAGCTCTACTATCTGCGTCAGGGGCTACCGGGTGTGCTCCTGCTGATGAGGACACTGTCTAGACAATTCCTCACAATGAACCTTTCTTCAAAGGAATGGCGGAAGCTTCAAGGGAAGGTGTGTATTTATGTCCTCATGGACCAAACCAGCCTCCTCACCAGACGCACTGTTCCTCTTGAGCTTTTCCTATCAGAACAATATAGCGTAGGACGTATTTTACTGCATGACACACCCCTAGAATTCATATACAAAATCTGTTCAAGTCTAGAAGCTAAATCCTTAAGATGAGGGCCTCGATTTCATAATTACTCCTTGCATGAGTCCGGCTGAAAACTGAGAATCCAGAACAATTTGGCTCCCACAAGACCAACTGCAGGCCTGGCACCAACTACAATGTCCCATGAAGGCCTATTTCATGGATCTGCATTTTGAAGCCGTATCTCTGTGGTGGAATGAAAGCCTGTGCCACCGAGATCAAGGACCTGTGCTGATAACAGAGTTAAGCAATAAGAGCCAGATCGCAATGCTCAAGATAGGAACCAGAGCTCCTGTGCAGAGTACCACAGCCACCCTAAGGAACAGCAGGGCTAGGAGCTCATCCTGACCTGAGAAAAGCAAATTTCCCTTCAGGAAGGCCCATACAGTGCTTAAGGAGCCAGAGCTACCACAAGGTGAACTGTATCCACCTTCAGCAGCAAGGTCACAAGCCACTCCTGTCCAAGAAGAACAGCCAAGTTCATCAGGATCACCGGCCTGACAATGTGCCAAGCAGCATGGCCCTGGAGAACCTGAAGCTTCCAACAGCTCCTGAATAGCTTCCAGAAGTCCTCTAACAGCAGCTCTACTTTATAGCTTCTCTCGTTGGGCCCATAATGCAGTCAGCAACAACCTTCAGCCTGGTCCACTAACAACAAAATCTACTTCAGCACAAATGCATCCAATAACCTGTTGTCCATTTGGAAATCCAGCACAAAAGCCTGTGGGAACCAACATTCTGGTATCACATAAAAGTCACACAGGAACCATCATCTACACCTGCTTACACCTCAGTAAGAGGTCAGCTGTCAGCTGTGTCCCTTCTCAAGCCACTGAAAGGGGTTGACCCTAATCTAATCAACAACTTGGAGACATTTTTTGAGTTCGATTATCCCAAATATGAAGTACTCCCTTGTGAGCAAGATCATGGTGATCTAGCCATTGATGTGTGTAAGAAGCTTCTTGGATTATCCAAATGTCAATGCTAGATTATTTATAGTTGGCAAAAAGGTTGCCATTAATCCTAAAACTAACAATTTAATGCCAAGATATCAAGTTGCAAAATAGGACCTTCTATGGATTTGTGATAGTGGAATAAGAGTAATTCCACACACACTAACTGACCTGGTTAATCAAATGACAGAAAAAGCAGGCTAGGTTCATGGGCTGCCATATGTAGCAGACAGACAAGGCTTTGCCCCTACATTAGAAGAGGTGTATGTAGTTGAAGAAAATGTGGTATTTTATACAACGGAATATTACTCAGCTATAAAGAGTAAGTTTGAAGCTTCTTCTAGCTGCCATCTTGGGTCCCCGTGTGTGTGCACCTAATCTCAGCTGGTCTACCCGAGACCCCTGAGCGCCTGCCCTAGTCCCCCGCGCTGCCCCATATCTGCTGACAAGATGAAAGAAACTATCATGAACCAGGAAAAACTCGCCAAACTGCAGGCACAAGTGTGCATTGGTGGGAAAGGAACTGCTTGCAGAAAGAAGAAGGTGGTTCATAGAACAGCCACAGCAGATGATAAAAAACTTCAGTTCTCTTTAAAGAAGTTAGGGGTAAACAATATCGCTGGTATTGAAGAGGTGAACATGTTTACAAACCAAGGAACAGTTATCCACTTCAACAACCCAAAAGTTCAGGCATCTCTGGCAGCAAACACTTTCACCATTACAGGCCATGCTGAGACAAAACAACTGACAGAAATACTACCCAGCGTCTTAAACCAGCTTGGTGCAGACAGTCTGACTAGCTTAAGGAGACTGGCTGAAGCTCTGCCCAAACAATCTGTGGATGGAAATGCACTACTTGCTACTGGAGAGGAGGATGATGACGAGGTTCCAGATCTTGTGGAGAATTTTGATGAGGCTTCTAAGAATGAGGCAAACTGAACTAAGTCAGCTTCCGAAAAAGATAAGACTTGGAAGAAATTACTGGGAACTGCTATTTTATATTATGACTGCTTTTTAAAATTGTTTTTGTTTATGGATCTGATAAAATCTAGATCTCTAATATTTTTTGAGCCCAAGTCCCTTGGACATTGCAGCTCTTTTCAGTTTTTGTTTACATGCAATTCATTCTTTGCAGCCCATTAAGCTGGAGAAGCCTGGGAATAAAGTTTGAAACAGATTAATAAAAAAAAAAAATACGTTTGAAGACTTCATATATAAATGGATGTGTATTGAACATATACTCATTAGTGAAATAAACCCAACCTACATGTGTAAATACCATATACTCTCCCTAATATAAGAACTTTAAAGAAGAAAATAAAAACGTTAGGGCATAGCAGAGCTGAATGTGTTATGGGTTAAACAACGAAGTGACTGGAAGAAGATAAAAAAAGAGGAAACATATCAGAGCAAAACCCTGCACTTATGTACACAGGATGAATAAGATATTGGTCCTAAGAACCTTCAAAAGGTTCATCACATTTATCATAGCACCATAAAACACTAAAACTATGCTTGGAATGCATGTCACTCTTGTCTTTTTGATGTGTACTGCTCGCTATGTAAACTCAGTTACTGTTATATTCTCTCTCAAGAGTATTAGTTGAAAGTAAGAAACTGGGCCAAATACCATAGGCTTGACAGGCTACATTTTGTGTTTCCTTGAACTTCCAAATATCTGTGTAAAAATTGTGTAACTGCTTATATCACATTCTATGGAGCGATATTAGAATATCAATGATTGTCACAAAATATCAATTTCAAACTAAGTGAAAGATGTTTCATATTCAGAAAGCCAGTGATGATAAGCTCAATGACCTATGTTATAGAGTAATAGTATCACAAAGCTTTTCTGCTGGAGGGTTGAGAATGTAAGTTAACAGACCAAAAACGGGAGAAAAAGAGGGCCTATGAGGATAATCAATATTTTGGCCTTAGCCCTTCAAGGTCAGTAAGGACTCAGGATATAAGAGAACCTGTGCTGTAATATCCTATAACTCAGAGGTGTCTCAAATTTTCTTGTCAAGGAGATTAGGGGACCTCAGAGGAAAGGGATAAATGAACTACAGTGTGTCTAAGGAGAGTCACCCAGACAAAAATATTCCCTCAGGCTTTCACATAACGCGAACTGGCCAAGCAATGGCCGTGACTCATCCCGAAGGCTGACACTAACAACAGTTCTACCAAGTACAGTATATGGTCCCAAACTTAATCATCAGGGGATTTGACCTTGGAAGATACAAAAGATGAATGTTTTGTTATACAGGTCTTGCTTTGACTTGCCCTTGATCACCCAGCAAAAAGGCTTAATTACAATGCATGAAATGCAGAGCTAAATCGATGAGATGAGCTGTAGGAGGCTTGGATCAATAGCCTCCAATATTGCAAGTTTAACTGGTGGCCCACTGGAACTGTGGAACATTGGACTGTGTATACATCTCCTTCCTCTTAATTCAAAGAGAAGAATTTGTTTTCTTTCCTTAGCAACATCAATAGGAAGGTGGGTCATGCCCACACACTGCTCTGTGTAACTATTGTGAGGACAATATACAATGTGTCAACTGTTAAAAAAAAAAAAAAGAGAAAAAAATTAATGTTTTAAAAAAATTAGTTGGATGGTAAAAAAATAAAAATAAAAATAAAAATAACAGGTGTATTTAGGAACTTCGCATCCAAGGTCCTACTATCTCTCCCAATGTAACGGGTTTCAAACGTGTGACAGGAATGACTTGTTCAATGACAAAGGATGTTTTAGATCAAGCAGGAGGGCTCATAGCTTTCACTCACTACATTCTTAAAAGATTATGGCCAAAGCGAAAGCTGACCAGGAATGGAGGTTTGCAATGTCCACTCAAGTTGCAATGCAAAACTCTGGTTCATACCCCCTTTCTCAATTCAATGCAGAATGAACAGGGGGACCAAACGGCGAAGTAATATGCTTCCTGCCACAATCATTTGCCAACCAATTTCAGAATGTTTTGCTGCCAGTTTAATTATGGCATGGGCAGCCCACCATGTCTTCAGATGGGATATCATGGTATTTAGCATGTGTCATTTCCTGGCGTGGTTTATCTTGACTACATTTAACTCGGAGCTGTCCAGGGGGGCACATGTGCTTTCCAGAAATTGATTATGCTGTCGCTTGGTTCATCCGTGAATCCATGACAATATACATTGTTTTGTGGGCATTATGGGACCCTACCATAAGCTGGAGAACTTGTCACTATGGACACTGCTGCAGAGGCACAGCAGAAGAAATCGGAGATGTATAACCATGGCTTTGGGACTGTACACATCGGGGGGAAAGAAGAATTATAGATCATGCTCATATACATGCTTTTAAATATCTACATTCAGCAGTTCTTACCACATATATGTTTTTCTATCTGTCCTTCATTTTGCATGGCACGTGCATCTGTGGGAAAAAATAATCTGTAGTGTTGGCCAAGTGAAACACTGTTTTGTGGAAGTACAGAATCAACAGGATTTGTTCTATGAACCCAGGTTTTTTTACTGTATATGTATATTTATATATACATTCATGCTCTGCAGCAAAAACTATGACAGTATCCTTCAGTAGAGAAAATTTCTTATTTGTGGGTACATTCTTCTTAGGATATGAATGCACGGGAGGACCGCAGAGGTACCGTTGAGATAGAAAAGACTAGAAGATCAGGATCTTTCCTGTCTGTAGTAGTGGGTACCATGTGCTGAACGCCCCACCCTGAGGTACTGAGAAACTTTTTCATGCTTTATGCCTACCTCTTGTAGTTGTCGCAGAACAAATATAAATTGTAATAAGGTAGCTGGGCCTCGCAAAAACAAATGGGCAAACTTTTAAAAGTGGTAATAGACCTGCAATCTAGTATTTATATCGATCTGTGAGAATTTTTTTTTTTTTTTTTTTGGTCTCACTGAAATGAACCAAAAGTGGCCAAGTTTGATTTTTAATTGCAGCCATATATCAAAAGCATTTTTTGAGCAACTCTTGTTGGTTCGTTCTTGAATCATCGTTAATTGCTGTGCTGTAATCAGTGTAGCTAAATCTTTCCTTCTCTGCTCTTTAAGCAGCCCCCTCCCTATCTTTCCTCCACTTTTTTTCAGGGGGGTTATGGGGGCTGATTTCGTTTTAGTGTGAGTGGATGTCTTGATAGTTGTAAGGAAAAATGCATTTGAGACACATTTCACACATGAACTATTTTCTTACACAGTATGTCTTACTGTTAATAAGAATGCAACTTCATGATACAGGTATTTAATATCTTTTTAAGTAGATATTCTAGCCATCAATAAATAAATTATACAGTATTAAGAGGGGACAGGATGAGTTTGACTCTTGAAACCAATCAGTATCAAACTAAGTCTACTGTGCTGTTGTTTCTTTTCTATGATAGTCTAGTCTTATTTAAATGCGATTTTTATATTCCAGTTCGTATAGCAAAGCAGACTAGGTTGGTAGTAGCTGTAAATGTTTCATTCCCTTCATGTCAAGTGGCTAAACTTTTTTGTCAGGTTATGCTTAACTTGTGGTGAGCTAGATTCATTTTTAATAATAGTAATAATAATAATAATAATAATAATAATAATAATAATAAGCCAAAATGTAAGGGAAAGTGCAAAAAAAAAAGTCTTTTCCTCTGTTTTTTCCTCTTTTTTTTTTTTTTTTTTAACTAGTGTATCACTTTTTCTTCAGGATTTGGTGGCATGTAGTCCGTGTGAAGTCTACTGAGGTGCTCACACTGGCAAGGTGGCTCTTGCCTTTCTTTTCTAAATCATTTTCATGTCAACGTGTAATGCATAGCATACAAGCAATAACTTCCTACAGATAGAAAACACTTGTACTTTACTGAACCAATTCACTTAACTGTCTAAAGACTCCGTGGCTTAGGCGGCAGCGCATCTGTAAAGGTGTATGTCCTGGGCGTACACATGTGAAGTCTTTTCTCTGGGCCACACTGCCCTTTTTATTTTTCACCTTTTTTTGCCTTATGATGAATTTGTTTGAAGGGCATTTTCTTTTTTTTTTTTTTTTTAATTTTCCTTTTTCCATTAAAGGCTTGGATACAGATTTCTTTATGTCAAATGGGTAGTGTTGTTCCCTGAGGAAACTTGCACAGTGAAAACCAGTCAACTCGCGACCTACTATAATTCTCATCCTTTTTAACATAATTGTCCCAAGCTTTTGTTCAAATAAAAATTTGAATAAAATCAAACATGAAGAATTTAAAAAATAACAAGGCAGGAAATTTGTTAACACACTTAAAACCAAAGACTCAAGCTGAGGGCCTCCATCTCATAATTACATATGTATCATTCCACCTGAACACTGAGAGCCCCTAACAATGCATCTCACCAGTTCAACTGTTCACTATGATGGCTCATGAAGGCCTAATTCATGGATCTGTGATGCAAAAGACAAAAGGTCAGAGCTGAAATCTAGAAAGTCCACACTAGAGAAAAGGACCTGTGCTCAGAGCTGTGAGGTCAGCAATGAAGCCAGGTAACAACACTCAAGGCAAACACCAAAGGTTCCCAGAAGAGCAGTCACCCTCTGTTAACAGTGAGGTCTCAAGCTCCTTTAGTAATGAGGACATCGAAGTTTCCTTCAGGAAAGCCAACACAATAAGCTTCTCCAGGAGACTGAGCAGTACATCATCTTCCCCTCCAAATTTAGGAAGCAACAGTCAAGGGAAGGACCAGAGCTACCCCCAAGTGAACCACAGCCATCTGCAGCAACACGGATGCAAACTCCTTCTCCAACAACTACAACAAGTTCATCAGGAAAGCCAACATGACAATATCCCCATCACAATGGCCCAGGAGAGGCACCATCCAATAGCTGAACAGACTCTACATGTCCCATTCTTCTCCTTACCCTGCCAGCAACAACCTTGAGCTGGCCCCAGCACACCCACCACAAAGCTTGCTCAGGTCAGCTTACTTTGGCAACAAGCTGCCCACCACTTGGAAAGCCAGCACACAGGCCAATGGGAACCAACTCCCCAAGATCAAATAAAACTCACACGGGAATAATATGAACTGCACTAGGAGAAGGGCTCTACCATCCAACTGTGCTGAAAATGGTAAAGGTGTAAAAGATCGAGCCCATCTCATGGGCACATCTTACCTGACATCCAGGACTTCTTCTCAAGTGAATCCAGATCCATAGAGCACAGCCTTCTGTATCCACTTCTCCTTTGCAGGAAGAGGTGGTAGTCTAGTAAGGGAAGGAGTAGAAGGATCTCCCTGGATGAAAGATGATGGTGCTGGTGAATGTGCTCGTGACTCCCTTGATGAACACGGAACTGGAAGGTGCCAAGGGACGCTGTGCCCCTACTCACGTCCAGGAGCCTCATAAGCTTTCCTTCCCCCATGCCACCATGGCTTCTGAAAACACATCTGCTCGCCAATTGCTTCTGGTCTAGGAACTGCCCCAATGATGTGAAGGCTACTCCTGCCTTCTTTGAGAAGGACAAACCACGTCAATACCACGTACACTAGGATGTCATTCCGTCACTCCCTCCACAACTGCCCTATGCTATTCGAGGAGAAACTCTACCTCACCAATGGTCCTGACTTGAACAACAGGCTGTACTGTCCATGGAAGACAAAAGGTCCCCTGTACCCTCCTCTAGCAGTCTGGGGGACTCAAGGTCCCGAACCACGTCTCCCAACTATCAGAAAAGCTACTTCAAGATCAAATGAGACATCCACTCAAAAGAGAACTGATAAACGATAACTGAATTCCACCTGCACAGCCCTAACAAATAGAGCCCTGAGCAGGTGTGGCTATGCTGGGCAAGACATTGAGCCTAGATCCTTCCATGAATATGAGTAACAGCCCATTATGAGGTCAAGAGTATGAGCTCCCAAAAATCAAGATTTCCTCATCTTGCAATGCCATTTATTCTGGCTACAAGACCACTTCTAGTACAAAAAGTCCAATCAAAGGCTTGTCAAATATGCAGTAGATTAAGTGCCCGCAAGCAGGCACATTGGCCAGTGGTTCAATCCCTGGGCCTGCCAAGTAGGTCCTGGCCCATGGCAGCAATTCAGAGTGGGTGTAGTGATATGGACCTATACTCCCAGCTCTTGGGAACCTGTAAGAGAGGGGTCACTATAAGTCTGATCCAATAGTAATAAACAAAAGTCTCACTGGAAGATCAGGGTGATAGTAAGATGAACACAGAATATATGACTCCCTCTTCTAGTCCAATAAGGCTTCAGATGTCTTCAAGCAGCAGGTTCATGGGTGCACAAGGTGCCCACAGGCTGAGCAGCAATGTTTGGGTGAGTGAACTCATGGGCATGTGAGCTCCTTGGCACAATCTTGCCAAGAAAGGAGGGGAAACTGCAGATGTTTGCAGAAAACAAGTATCTTATGTTCATGGAAAATTGGATGAAGAAAATTAAACAGATCATAAGCCCTTTAAGAAGGCAGAAGAAAGAGCTAAAGAAGAGAATTTTAAGCCTAGGGGAAACCTCAACATACTGTCCCTGATCTTCAGCTACATGCTAGAGAATCTCAAACGCACCTTCCACTGGACTCTTCTAGGGAGATACACTTAGGAGCACTAAGGCAGATGCTGCTGAACTATGCAGAAAACCTCCCGAAAAACAAACACTACAGAGACCTCGGAAGAGCTTTCCACTGGCTCGACATGAAACCCATCCTGTTCAGGGCTGGAGGCCAGGACTCCAAAACCTACCATCGATCTGACCTGTAGTGATATAATTTCTTGTTTTGAATCTGACATCTTTACACAGCTTTTTCAGCCCTGGTACTTTTGCTCAGGAATTGGCACTGGCTTGCTCTAACAAAGCCTGGTTCCATAGCTTCTGAACATACAACAAAAGTCAGTGTTAGGCTCCATCCCTTCAATCAAAACCAGGCAGCTACATCCTCAGGCTGAGCTGCACTATCTGTGTTGATGGCTACTGGGTGTGTTCCTGCTGATGGGGACTTGGTGCGGACAATTCCTCACAATAAAACTCTCTCCCTAGCAGCACTAGTTGATGGCTTCAGGGAAAGCTTGTATTTGTTTCCCGATGGACTATATCAGAATCCTGATCTGATTGGTGGTTGTACCTGGGGCTTTTTGAAAGAAGAGTTACATAAAATGGGACACACTGTGGATTAATTCAGGAGTAACTGAAAGAAGCATGTAAGCAGAGTGCAGGTAACCTATTGACACACTTAAAACCAATAATTGAAGCTGAGGACCTTGATCCCGTAACTAGGTGTCTAGCGTAAGACTGAGAATTCATACCAATGCAGGGCCCCGCAGGATGGCTCAGTGGTCTAAAGCGCCTGCTTAGGAAAGCTTGGGCAGCCAGGGACCACAGTTCGATCCCAGGGCACCATGATGCACCAGCCCTGCCCTGAGGGCAGGCTGAGCCGGCCATAAAAATAAACAAACAGAAGTTCTGAAACAAGAAAAATTAAAATAAAGTAAAATAATTCTTTTAAAAAATTCATACCAATGCATCCTGCCAGTCCAAGAACCCACTGCACTTCTCATGAAATCCTTGGATTCATGGATCTGTGATGGAAAAGCCAAAAGTTGGGTCTCATAGCTATAAAGCCTGTACCAGGGGGAAGAATGGCCTGTGCTGACAGCTGAGGGTTCAGCAATGGAGCCAGCAGGCAACTTTTAATGTAACCACCAGAGCTCCCCCAGAAGGAGGACAACAGCTATCCTGACCAACAATGAGGTCCAAAGCTCTTCCAGTGATGAGGAAAGCAGAGTTCCCATAACAAAGCAAACACAGCAAGCTTCTCTAAGAGACTCAGCAGTGCACTATGTGCACGTCCTGTTATGGTTTGGGTCTAGTTGTCCACTCAAAGCCTCATGCAGTCAGTGGGCGGGGACTTCTAGAGTTTGAGACTAACTCATGAACCACTAGATTATGGGTCTTAGTACTACTGAGACTATGGGCGTAGCATGAGGCCAATATCCTGAGGCAGAGAACCTGAATCTATTATAAGAGAGCGGAAAAGGCTCTCTGTTACTCACTGTTGTTGTCTGTTGTCCTATTGGTCTGTTGCCTCTGTGGCGATTTTTTGCTGTTCACTGCCATGAACTACTGCTCTCTGCTATGTGCCAGTATGCCTTGGAGCCAGCCAAATATGGACTCGAACCTCCAGTAACTCTGAGCTGACACTCATTTTGTGTGTCAGGTATTTGTCCCAACAATGACAGAAGAATAACTGAGACACCTCCCAACCAAGAAAGCAACGCTCAAGGAGGGAAACAAAGATCCCCCAAAGTGAACCATAGGCATCTATAGCAAGGAGGTCGCAAGCTCATTCTCCAACAAGAACACTCAACACAGGCATTCAGCACAACAATGTCCTCCATCACAATATCCCCAGAGAACCACCTCCCAAACAGTTCCTCAATAGCCTCTATAGCTTCTCCAGTTCTACGCATTATCCTGCCAGCAACAACCATCAGCTGGCCCCTGTACATCTAGCACCACACGAGTTCAGTTCAGGTGCATGGAAAAAGCTGGCCCAACAGCAATCCACTACACACAGGCCTGTGGGAACTAACTCCCCAAGATCACATCAAAGTCACACAGGAAAAATATTAATTATACTGGATCCTGGGCTACACCATCTAACTGTGCTGAAAATGATAAAGATGTAAAGATTGAGCCCTAGGGCCATCTCATGGGCACCTCTTGCCTTACATCCTGGCTTCCTTCCCAGGTAAAACGAAAGGTACAGAGCCCAGCATAGTGGATGGGTTGGAAGCTGAGGGGAGGAACTGGCAGCCATGAGACCCAAGGAGCAGAAGGCGCTCCCTTCTGAAGTGACTATGGTGTTTGTGACTGAGCTCACCATTTTCTCCATGTGGAAAGAACTGGCTGGAGCCAAGGTGAACCGGACCTGCCCCCTTCTTCCTTCTCAGTATCTCCATAAGCTTTGCTTCCTCGCTGCCACCACGGCTTCTGCAAACATGTCTGATCCCCCAAGTGCTTCTAGCTAGGAACTACCTCACAGACTCCTAGGGTATTCCTGCCCTCCTTCTCAAGGACAAACCATGGCTAACACCAACTATGCCTGAATGTCATCCCCTAACACAACCTCCACAATGGCCATACACTACTGGAGGAGAAAACAAACATAGAACATTTGCCCCTGGCTATTACACTGCACCGTTGTCCATCTGGAAACAAACTGTCCCCTGTAATCTGCTCCTGCTGTCTTGGAGATTCAGGGTTGCCCCCACCAATTCCCTCAAAATATCAGTAAAGCTATTCTAAGCCCAAATGAGTCCTGGATAGGATTCGAAAAAATTAACCAACTGGCACTGACTTCCACCTTGACTGCCTAACAATGGAAGCCCAGGAACTGGTGTGGCTAGGTTTGAAAGCACATTCAGTTCAGGTATCTCCATGAATGAAACAGCCTGTTGGCATGTCCAGAGAAGAGCACTCAAAAATTAAGCTTTCCTTATTTTTAAATATTTATATTCTCTAGCTATACGACCCCTTCCAGTGCGAAAAGTATCACTAAGAATACAGGATAACAGTGAGGTCAACACGAGAGTATATGACTCCCTCTTCTAGGAAAATAGGCTTTCAAAGGCCAGAGACAAAGGGGTGTCTTTAACCAGTTGCCCAAGATAAACTCAGGCTAAGCAGTGAGGCCTGAGGCAGGGAGCTCTTTGGTATGTTAGCACCTTCCTATCACCTCATCAAGATATGAGAAGATACAGATGCTTATTAAAATATGTTAATACATGTTCATGGAAAATTGGATGCAGAAAACCAAACAGACCACGAGCCTTCTAGGAAGGCAGAAAAAACAGACCTCCTGAAGAGAATTCTCACCTCAGGTGAAAATCATGACCCTTTTCCCCAGTTTGAGTCACACGCTGGCAGAACTCAAAGACATTCTGCAGGAGATTCTTGCAAGGAGACACACTTGGGAGCGCTAAAGCAGATGCTACCGGATTGCAGAAAAAAGCTTTGGGAGAACAAACACTAAATAGAACTTTGGAAGAGCTTGCCACAGGCCTACATGAACCACATTCCTCACTTAAAAGGCTCAGGGTCTGTTTAGTTTTCTTGATCCAGTTTAGCATGAACATAGACTTCTACTGTGCAAACACAAAAAAGCTTCTCTGGGAGACTAAGCACTACATCATCTTCTCTTCCAAATCTAGGAAGGAACAGTCAAGGGGAGGACCAGAGCTACCCCCAAGTGAACCACAGCCATCTGTAGCAACTCGGATGCAAACTCCTTCCCCAACAACAAGTTGATTAGGAAAGCCAGCTTGACAATGTGCCCAACACAATGGCGTAGGACAGCCATCTTCCAACAGATCAACAGGCTCTACATCAACCATTCTTGAAGCCTCAGCTGGCCCCAGCACACCCATCACAAAATCTGCTCAGTTCACCTGGGTTTGGTGAGATTCTGCTGACCATGTGGAAATCCAGCACACAGGCCAATGGGAACAAACTCCCAACATCACATGAAAGTCACACAGGAACAATATGAACTGTACTGCAGGGAGAAAGGCTCCACCACCCAACTGTGCTCAAAAGGCTAAGGGCGCAAAAGATCGAGCCGTCTCATGGGCACATCTTGTCTGACATCCTGGCTTTCTTCCCAGGTGAACCCAGAGGCACAGAGTGCAGCCCTCTGGATCAACTGCTCCTCACGGAAGAAGTGGCAGCCTAGTAAGGGAGGAGTAAATGCAGCTAGCTCCACAAAAGATCATGGTGCCCGTGAATGTGCTCATGATTCTCTTCATGAAGAAGGAACTGGCAGGTGCCAAGGGAAATTGCCCTGCTACTCAGTTCTCAGGGGCCTCCCAAGCTTTCCTTCCCCCATGCCACATGCTTTCTGAAAACATGCCTGGTCCCCCAACTGCTTCTGGTCTAGGAACTGCCCCAATGATGCCGAGGTTACTCCTGCCTTCCTTCAGAAGGACAAACTATGTCAATACCACCTACACTAGAATGTCATTCCCTCGACCCCTCCACAATAGCCATATGCTACTGGAGGAGAAACTCTTACCTAACCAGTGACACTGCATTTAACAACAGCCCATGAGCACTGAAGACAAAAGGTCCCCTGTGTCCTCCTCTACGAGTCTAGGGGACTCAAGCTGCCCAACCAAATCTCCGAACTATCACGAAAGGTATTCCAAGCTCGAATGAGCCCTTGAGTCAAACAGAATTGACCAACTATAACTCAATTCCACCTGCATTGGCCTAACAAATAGAGCCCAGAGCAGCTGTGGCTAGAGGGAAACCACACTGAGCCTAGATCCTTCAAGGAATGTGAGTAACAGTGCATTGTGAGGTCAATAGTATGAGCTCCCAAACATCAAGATTTCCTCATCTTCCAGTATCGTCTATTCTGGCTACAAGAACACTTGTAGTACAACAAGTCTCACCGCTTATGAGCATATGTTCAAGATACATCCACATATATGAAGTCTTTTAAAAGTTTATCATTCTTTATAGCTGAGTTAATATTCCATTTTATGAAAACGAGGCTGGCTATAACAAAGCCTGCTTCCATAGCTTCTAAACATATGATAAAGTCACAGATAGGCTCCTGCCGTACACTTAAAAGCCAGCAGTCACATCCTTACATCCTCAGGATGAGCGTTATTATCTATTTTGGGGGCTACTGGGGATGTTCCTGCTGATAGGGGACATTGTGCAGACAATTCCTCACAATAATACTCTCTCCCTACCAGTGGTTGCTGCGGGCAGGGAAAGCTTGTATTTGTATAATGATGGAACAAAATCACAATGCTGACCTGATTGGCTGTTGTGGTTGGGCTTTTCGTAAGAACAGCAGCATAAAATAAGATATATTTTAGATAATTTCATGATTTACTGAATGAATCATGGAAGAAGAGTGCAGGTAATCTATTGACACACTTAAAACCAGCAATTGAAGCTGAGGACCTCCATCCCATAACTACATGTGCCTGAGTCTAGCTGAAGACTCAAGACTCCATACCAGTGCTATCCACCACACCAAGAACCCACTACAATTTCTCATGCAGTCCTGATTCACAGATCTGCAATGTAAAAGCCAAAAGGTCAGTGTCAGAGCTAACAGTGTGTTCCAGTAGGAAGAAGGACCTAGGCTAACAACTGAGGGTTCAGCAATGGAGCCAGCAGGAAACCTTCAATGCAAGCACCAGAGCTCTTGAGAGGGATAGCACAGCCATCCTCGGCAACAAAGAGGTCCACAGTTCTTCCCTCAATGAGGAAAGCACAGTTCCTGTGGGCAAGCCAACACAACAACCTTCTGCAGGTGACTCACAAGCGCACTATCTGCACCTCCTGCTATGGTTTGTGTCTAGTTGTCCCTGCAAAGCCACATGCAGTCATGGGATGAGGACTTCTAGAGTTTGAGACTTAACTTATGAGCTACTAGGATTATGGGTCTTAGTTCTGCTAGGATTATGGCTGTAGTCTGAGGGGAAATTCCCAAGGTACAAAAACCTCAATGGATTATAACAGAGAGGGAGAAACAGACTCTGTTGCCCACTGGTGGTCTCTGTTGCCCTCTTGGTGGGTTGCCTCTGTTGCCATTTCAACGTGAGCTGCTGATCTGTGTTATGTGCCAGTCAGCCTTGGAGCCAGCCAAATATGGACTAGAACGCCCAGTAACTGTGAGCTAAATGAACCTTGCATTCCTTCACTTTGGGTGTCAGGTATTTGTCCAACAATGAGAGAAGAGTAGCTGAGACAGCTCCCAATCCAGCAAGCAATGCTCAAGGAGAGGACCAGAGCTCCCCCAAGGGAACCACAGGCATCTTTAGCAAGGACGTTGCAAGCTCATTCTCCAACAAGAACGGCCAACACAGGCAAACCAACACGACAATGTCCCCCATCACAATAGCCCTGGAGAACCAACTTCCAACAGTTCCTCAATAGCCTCTTCAGCTTCTCCAGTTTTACCCCTTAAGCTTCCAGCAACAACCATCAGTGGCCCCAGTACACCTAGCAACACACAAGTTCAGTTCACACACGTACAACAAGCTGCCTGCCAGTTCTCGATCCACCGCACAGGCCTGTGGGAACCAACTCCCCAAGATCACATCAAAGTCACACTGAAGGCCGGGGAGATAGCTCTGTGGCACAAGTGCCTGCATGGCAAGTGCAAGGTCATGAGTTTGAACCCAGCCCCCCCACCCAAAAAAAAAAAAAAAGTCACACTGAAATAGTATGAATTATCCTGGGACACAGGCTATACTATCCAACTGTGCTGAAAATGATAAAGACATAAAGATTGAGCCCTGGGGCCATCTCATGTATACCTCTTGCCTTACATCCGGGCTTTCTTCCGAGGTTAACCAAAAGATACAGAGCCCAGCATAGTGGATGACCTGGAACCTCAAGAGAGGCAATGGCAGCCAGGTGACACAAGCAGCAGTAGGCGCTCCTTCCCAAAATGATTATGGTGTTGCTGACTGAGCTGATCATTTTCTTCCTGTGGAAACAATCGGCTGGTGCCAAGGTGGACCTGCCCCCTTCTACCTGCTCAGTGTCTCTATAATCTTTGCCTCCCCATGGCCACCATGGCTTCTGCAAACATGTCTGATCCCCTACGTGCTTCCAGCTCAGAAATGCCTCACAGACTCATAGCCTGCTCCTGCCCTCCTTCTCAAGCACAAACTATGGTCAATACCACCTGCGCTTCAATGTCATCTGCTATCACAATCTCCAGAATGCCCATATGCTCCTGGAGAAGAAAACAAACATCAGAGTTGCCCCTGCCTAGTACCCTGGACCTCTGTCCATCCAGAGATAAATTGCCCCCTGTAACCTTCTTCTGATGTCCTGAGGTCTCAGGTTGCCCCAGCAATTGCCCAAAGTACCAGTAAAGCTACTCCAATCCCAAGTGAGTCCAGGATGGGATTGGAAAAAAAGAATTAACCACCTGTCACTCACTTCCACCTTCATTGCCCACAATGGGAACCCAGGAACAGGTGAGGCTAGGCCAGAAAGCACATTCAGTCCAGCTACATCCACGAATGTAACATCCCAGTGATAGATCCAGAGAAAAGCACTCAAAAATCAAACTTTCCTTGTTTTTCAATGATGTTTGTATTTTCTGGCTACAAGACCCCTTCCAATGGCAAATGTGTGACCAAGAATACAGGGTGATAGTGAGGCCAACACAAGAGTATATGACTCCCTCTTGGAGGACAACAGGGCTTCAAAAGCCAGAAGAATGCAAGTGTCTTCAACCAGCAGCTTAACAGTTGCCCGAGATACACTCAGGCTGAGCAGTAAGGACTCAGGCAGGGAGCTCTTCGGTATGTTAGCACCTTCCTATCAACTCCTCAAGACAGGAGAAGATACAGATGCTGACTAAAAGCATGTAATTCATGTTCATGGAAAATTTGATAAAGAAAACTAAACAGACCATGAGCCTTGGAAGAAGGCAGAAGACAGACCCAATGCAAAGAGTTCTCATCCAAGGCAAAACTGCACCACACTAGCCACTACCTTCAGCCACACGCTGGCAGAGAGGAAAGGTGCCTTCCAGCAGACTCTTGCAGGGGATACACTTATTAGGAACTCTAAAGCAGATGCTGCCCAGTTCTGTAGGAAAGCTTTTAGAGAACCAACACTAGAGAGAGTCTTGAGAGAGCTTTCTACGGACCTTACATGAAACACATCCTACCAGTTAGGGATGGAGGCCATGATTCCAAAATCTACCACTGATCTGACCTGTAGTGATGATATTTCTGCTTTTGAATCTGACATCCTCACATGGCTTTTTTAGCCTTGGTATTCTTTGCTCAGGAAGTGGTATCATATTGCTGTAACCAGCCTGCTTCCATGGCTCTTCTAACGTGAGGTAAACTCAGAGCGGGGCTTGACCAATTGATTTACCAAGCTCACAGTCACACTTTTAGGCTTAGCTCTACTATCTGGGTCATGGGCCACCGAGTATATTTCTGCTGATGGGGACATTGTGGAATCAATTCCTCACAAAGAACCTTTCTTCCAAACACTGGTGGAGGTGTCAGAGGAAAGCTCACATTTATTTCCTGATGGACAAAATCAGAATCCTTACCTGATAGGAACAACATAATATAGGCCACATTTTACATTATTTTTTGAGTCACCCAAGGATCCATACACTGTTCAAACAGTAAAAACTAAAGCCTCAAGCTGAGGGCCTGGATCTCATAAAGCCTTGCATGAGTTCCGCTCAAGGCTGAGAACCAGGAACAATTTGCTTCCCATAAGACCAGCTGGAGGCCTAGTGCCCACAGCCATGTCTCATGCAGGCCTGTTTCACGGATCTGCGGCAGCCAAGGCAAAAAGGTCAGTGGTGAACACTCGAAAGCGGGGGCCACCACAATGAAAGCTATGTGCTAATTACAGAGTTGAGCAATAGAGCCAGGCAGCAACACTCAAGATAAAAACCAGAGCTCCCCTGCAGAGTACCAAGCCTGGAGCTCCTTCGGGCATCAGGACAGCAGAGATCTCCTCAGGAAAGCCAACAATGCTTACAGTGAAAACCAGAGCTACCCCAAAGTGAACTGTATCCACCTTTGGCAAAAGGTCGCAAAGCTACTCCTTGTCCAACAAGAACAGCCAAGTTCATCAGGATGGCCGGCCTGACAATGTCACCCAGCACAAATAGCCCAGGAGAACCCACAAGCTTCTCGTAGCTCCTAAAGCGCTTCTACAATGTCCACAACAGCTCCCCTAGTGCTTCTCTAGTTCTGCCCCCTTATGTTGTCAGCAACAACCCTCAGGGAACCCCACTAAACCCTGCACAAATCTAGTTCACTTTAGCTGGGTGTAACAATCTGCCCACCACTTGGAAATTCACAGGCCTATGGGAACCAACTCTCCAAGATCACATAAAAGTCACACAGGAACAATATGAACTTCACTGAAAGATGGGCTTCACCTTCCAACCGTGCTGAAAATGATAAAAGATGTAAAGATTGAGCTCTGGGGCCATCTCACGTGTATTTCCTGCCTGATATAATAGCTTTATCCTCAGGTTAAACCAATGGAAGAGAGACAAGCCTAAGGAAGAGAGCCCAGTTTGGTGGATGGATTGGACCCTTGAGCAAAGGAAGGCAGCCTGCTGAGGCAAGGAGCAGAGGGAGTGCCCTACCCAAAGGATCAGTGTGACAGTGCAGGTCAATGGGTTCATGATTCTCTTCATGATGAAATTGGCTAGTTCCAAGGTGGACCAGCCCCCGGTCTCCACTTTTCTCAGTGGCTCCATAAGCTTCCTTCCCCGGTGCCACAAAGGCTCCTGCAACAAAGTGCATCTGTTCTCCCAAAAGCTTATGGTCCAGTAAATGTCGCATTTACCTCAGTGCTGCTCTTGCCATATTTCAAAAGACAAAACAAAACCAATGCCACCTATTCCTGCATGTCATCCCCTGTCAACCTCTAGCCAGAAAGGCCATGCCCTATCTTAAGAGAAGCCAGATCTCAAAGCTGGCCCTGCCTTGTACATCAGGCTATTTCCCATTCAGAGAGAAGCTGCCTGCTGCACGCTCCACCTAACTAGGGGACACACAGTTGAGCCACCAAATCTGCAAAACACCAGTAAAACTACTCCAAGCACCAGTGAGCCCTGCACTAGAATAGTTAACCAACTACACTCACTTCCACTTTTACTGCACTGACAAAGCCCAGAGCAGGTGAGCCTAGGCTTTAACTAAAACACATTGTTTAGACACATCCATGAATATCCGCAATGGCCCATTCCCAGGTCTATAGCACGAGCACCATAAAACAAGCTCTCCTCACCTTCCAATGCCATTTATTCTTTGGCTATGAGTTGCCTTCAGTGCCAAAACGACCAGCAGAGCAGGGTGAGAGCTAGGGAAACACGGACTATATGACTCTTTGTCTTATAGACCAAAAGGACTTCAAAAGCCAGAGATAACCCTGAGGCCGCATGCAGATGACTGACTAGCAGGTTCACAGTTGCACCAGGTGTCTTCAAGCTGAGTTGTGATGTCTCAATCAGCAAGCTCTTGGGTATGTGAGCACCTCCTCATTACCTTATCAAGGTAAGGTAGAGACTGAGATGCTAGGAGAAAAGTATCCTATGTTCATGGAAAATTGGATGAAGAAAACTAAACAGATCATAAGCCTTTGCAGAAGGCAGAAGGAAGACCTAATGGAGAGAATTCTCAGCCTAGGAGAAACCTCACCCTGCTGCGCCTCATCTTCAGCCATACGCTGGTGGAGCTTAAACACACCTTCTTCCACTTTACTCTTGCAAGGAGACATACTTAGGAACACTAAAGCAGATGCTGCTGAATTCAGGAGAAAAACTTTTGGAGAACAAACAGTAGAGAGAACCCTGGGGAGCGTTCCAGGAGCTCTACATGCAACGCATTCTATCAGTTTTGGGCTGGAGGCTATGATTCCCAAATCTACCACTAATTTGACCTGTACCAGTGATATTTCTGGTGTTCAACTTGATTGACATCTTTACACGGCTTTTTAAGCCTGGTTCTATTTGCTCAGGAATTGAAATGCCCTGCTGTAATAGAGCCTGCTTCCATGGCTTTTCTAACATATGATAAAGTCAGAAATGGGCTCCAAGAATTCATTCATAAACCTGGCACACCATTTGTAGCCTGAGCTCTACTGTCTGGGTCAGAGGATATTGAGTGTGTTCCTGCTGGTGGGAAACACTGTGCAGACAATTTCTCACAATAAACCTCTCTTCCAAGCACTGGTTGAGGCACGAAGGGATCCGCGCCTAACAGGCTGTTGTCCTTAGGGCTTCTAGCAAGTGCAAGAGTAAGCCACAGAATATATTGTAGATTATTCTGAGTTATCCAAATAATCCATATACAAAGAGTTCAGAAAATTGTTGCAAAGATCAGAAACTAAAGATTCACGCTAAGAGTCTAGATCCCATAATAACGCCTTGCACGAGTCCACCTCAAGACTGAAATCTCCCAACAATGCCTCCCACAAGGTCAATTGGAGGCCTACGTCTGTTTCATGGATCTGGGCTACCGAAGGCAAAGTGCCAGTGGCGGATACGAGAAGTCGGTGCCACCATGATCAAGGATGCATGTCAATAAGACAGCTGAACAACGGAGCCACAGAGCAACACTCAAGTAAGAACCACAGCTCACCTGCAGAGTACCACAGCCATGCTTAGCAAGTGAGGCCTGGAGCTCCTCCAAGCATGAGGAAAGCAGAGTTTCTATCAGGAAAACCAACACAATCCGCTTCTCCGGGAGACTGAGCAGTGTGCCACCTTCCCCTCCAAATGCAGCAAGCAGTGCTCAAGGTGAGAACCACATTGTACCCACCTTCTGCAATGAGGTCGTGAGCTCCCAGGACAGCAGAAACAGACAGGTGCGTCAGGATAGCCAGCCTCACAATGGGGCCCAGCAGAATAGGCCAAGAGAAACAGCAGCTTCCAACAGCTCCCCTTAACAGCTGCTTTATAGCTTCTCCAGTTCTGACCCTTAGCTTGCTAGCAACAACCCTCAGGTGCTCCCACTAACGCCTAGCTCAGTTCAGCTGTGTTTAACAAGCTGCCCACCACTTGGAAAATCACCGCACAGGCCTATGGGAACCAACTCCTCACGATCACATGAAAGTCACACAGGAACAATATGAATTGTACTGGAAGATGGGCTCCATCATCCAACTGTGCTGAAAATGATAAAGATGCAAAGACTGAGCCCTGGGACCATCTCGTGTACACTTCTTGCCTGACGGCCTAGCTTTCTCCTCAGGTGAAAGCAAAGGAAGAGAGCCCAGCCCAGTGGATCCACTTTATCCTCCAGGGAAGAAGCATCAGCTGAGTGAGGCAGGGAGCCCGAAGAGCTCCCTCCCCAAATCATCAGCATGAAGGTGCACGTGAATGAACTCATGGCTCTCATTATGATGAAGGAACTGGCTCATTCCAAGGCTGACTGGACCCCGGGCTCCTCTGTTTTCAGTGGCCCCATAAGTTTTAACTTCCCCTACCCTGAATAGCTGTATCCTATCAAAGGAGAAGCCAGAATTCAAAACTGGCCCTGCCCTGTCCATTCAGAGACAAGCTGCCTGCTGTACCCTCCAGCTATCATCTGGGGGACTCAGGGTTGGCCCACCAAATCCTCAAAGTGTCAGGCAAGCTACTCCAAGCACCAATGAGCCTAACGCTAGAACAAGATTAACCAACTGGCACTCACTTCCACTCTCACTGTCCTGACTAATGCAGCCCAGAGCAGGCACGGCTAGGCTTTCATAGCAAGCACCTTTAGTCTAGACACATGTTTGACTATGAGTCATAACCCACTAGCAGATCCAGAGTATGCATACTCCAAAAATCAAGCTCTCCTCACCTTCAAATGCCATTTAATCTCTGGCTACATGACCCCTTCCTATGCTAAAGCCATCATCAGGAGCACAGGGTGAGAGATAGGAGATCATCGACTATATCACTCTCTCTCTCTTCTAAGTCAGTAAGGCTTCAAAAGCCATGGGCAATCCTGAGTTGAGCAGCAAATGGATAGCTGCACAAGGTGCCCTCGGGCACAACTGTAATGTCTGGGTCAGGGAGCTGTTGGGCATTCTAGTACCTTCCCACAAACTCGTCAAGAAAGGAGGGGAAAACAGAGATGCTTGCAGAAAACAACTCTTCCGTTCATGGTAAATTCGATGAAGAAAACTAAACAGACCATGAGCCCTTTAAGAAGGCAGAGAAAAGACGGTAAGAAAGATTTCCCAGACAAGGCGAAACCACACCACACGCTGACAGAGCCGACAGGCATAAACACTTAGGAACACTAAAGCAGATGCTGCTGAGTTCTGAAGAAATACTTTTGGAGAACCAACACTAGAGAGAAGCTTGGGAGAGCTTTCCACGGGGCCCTGCATCAAACACACTCTACCAGTTCAGGGCTGGAGGCCATGACTCCAAAATCTACCATTGATCTGACCTGTAGTGATGATACTTCTGCTTTTGAATTTGACATCTTTACATAGTTGTTTCATTCCTGGGATTCTTTGCTCAGAAATTGGTTCTGCCTTGTTGTAACACAGCCTTGTTCCATACTTTTCTAGCGTATCGTAAACTCAAAGCTGGGCTCCAGCAATTAATTCACCAAACCCACAGTCACACATTTAGGCTGAGCCCTACTGTCTGGGTCAGGGGCTCCCAGGTGTGTTCTTGCTGATGGGGACATTGTGCAGCCAATTCCTCACAGCGAATCTTTCTTCTAAACACTGGTGGAAGCTTCAAGGGAAGGCTTGTATTTATTTCCTGATGGACAAAATCAGAATCCTGACCAACAGCTATTGTCATTGGGGCTTTTTGCAAGGGGGAACAATATGATACAGGACCCATTTTAGATTATTTTATGAGTCGCCCAAAGAATCCATATACAAAAGTATAGGAAATGTGTTCAAAAACTAGAAACCAAAGGCTCAAGCTGAGGGTCGGGATCCCATAATGCCTTGCGTGAGTTCGGCTAAAGACTGAAATCCCAGAACAATGAAATGCCTCCCCCAAGACCAACTGGAGGCCTAGTGCCCACATCAATGTCTCATCCAGGCTTGTATTGTGGATCTATGCTGGGAAGGCAAAAGGTCAGTGTTGGACACTGGAAACTCTGCACCACCAGGATAAAGGACCTGTACTAGTAACTGAGAGTTGAGCAATGGAGCCAGTCAGTAACATCCAGGATAAGAACCAGAACTCCCCTGTAGCCATCCTCAGTAACAGTGAGGCCTGGAGCTCCTCCAGGAATGAGGAAAGCAGAGTTCCCATCAGGAAAGGAACCACCACAAGTCTCCCCAGGAGACTGAGCAATACATCACCTTCCCCTCCAAATCCAGTAAAAATGGGGCTGGGGAGATAGCTCCGCAACACAAGTGCCTGCCCAGCAAGTGCAGAGTCATGAGTTCGAACCCCGGTCCCGCAAAACACAAAAACAAAAACAAATCCAGGAAAAATGCTAAAGGCGAGGACCAGAGCCTCGCCCCCTGTGAACCACACCTGTCTTCAGCAACAAGGTCCCAAGCTCCTTCTGCAACAAGAACAGCCAAGTTCGTGAGGAGAGCCAATCTGACAGTGTTGCCCAGGAGAACCAGAAGAAGCTTCAGCAGCTCCTCATCCTTATCGTCAAGTGGCCCTGTCATACCCAGTACAAATCTACGTCAGTTCAGATAGGTGTGAGATGCTGCCCACCACTTAGCAACCCACTACACAGGCCTATGGCAACCATCACCCCAAGATCACATAGAAGTCACAAGGGAACAATATCAATCGTACCAAGAGATGGGTTTTATGTTCAAAGTGTGCTGAAAATCGTAAATTATGCATATCACATATGCATAACTTCTCTGATTTCTGGCTTTTTCTCAGAGTGAAAGTAAAGATTCAGAGCCCAGCCTCAAGGATCCACTTGGCCCTCAAGGAAGGAAGTAGCAGCCTCATGAGGTAAGGAGTCAAAGGAGCTCCCTCCCTAGATGACGAGGATGATTCGGGGGAAATCAGCTGATGATTCTAGGTGAAGGAATTAGCTTGTACCAAGGTAGACCAGCCTCCTTCATTCTGTGGTCCCATAAATTTTCCTTCCCCAGTGCTACCATGGCCCCTGCAGCAGTACAGCAACAGCTATCTATCCCCCCAAGTGCTTGTGGTCTAGGAACGCCCCCACTGACCCCAAGGCTGCTCCCACCTTCCTTCAGAGACAAGCCATGACCAATGCCACCTACATTTTGATGGCATCCCCCACCAGCCCCTCCAGAATCGCCATATGGTATTGGAGAAGAAACCCAATGTCTCAGATGTCCCTGCCATGTACACCAGGGTATTGTTCATCCACAGAAAAATTGCCCCTGGACTATCTTCCTGTCTGCGACTCATGGTTGCCCCACTAAATTCCCAAAGTACCAGTAAAGCTAATCTAAGCACCAATCATCCCAGGACTGGAAGAAATTTAACCACTGGCACTCACTTTCACTTTCATTGCCCTCACAAATGGAGCCCAGAACACATGTGGCTAGGTTTCCATTGGAAGCATATGCAGTCTAGAAACTTCCATGAACATAAGAGCCCCTTAGCAGGTCCAGAGTATGAGCATCCCAAAAATCTTACTTTCCTTATCTTGTGATGCCATTCATTCTCTGGCTGCCAAACCCCATGCAACCTCAGAGTGGAGTCCAAGACAGGAGGACACAGAATAGATGATTCCCTCTTCTAGGTCAACAGGGCTTTCAAAAGCCAGGGCTGTAAAGGCCTACACAGACAACCCAGAGCTCACGCATGTGTCATTACAATACAACCAACAGACTTAATAGTTCACTGTGAAGCAGCGTATAATATTGAGTCCCAGGCATCATGGCACTAAGAATAGTACCTTTGCTAAAGGCAGTTTTGGCTGCAACCCACATGGGCCCTGAGCAATCAGAAAATGATGATGATAATAGCTATGATGTCTGTTACGGTTTGTGTCTAGCTGTCCCCTACAAAGCCTCATCTCATCATGAGGCTGACTTCTAGAGGTTGTGGTTAATTAATAATCCAATGCAGGGATAATGGCTGTGAGAGCTACGCCTGCCCTGGGGTGGATGGCCCAAATGCCAAATAAGGAAAAGAGAGAGGCAGCATGCTCTCTCTCTGCTGCTGCTGCGGCTGCTGCTCCCTTTTTCCCTTTGCTGTTTTCTACTACCATGAACAGCTGCCCTCTGCCATGTGCCACTGTACCTTAGAGCCAGCAGAGTATGGACCGAAACCTCCACTAACAGTGGGCTACATAAATCTTTCTTTCCTTAATTTGGGTGTCAGGCATTTTGTCCCAGCAGCGACAGAAAAGTAACCAAGAGTGGCCCTAAGCCACCAGTACCAGCTGTCCTCGCCCATAGACATTCTCAAGCTACCTTCATTGCCAGCATGTCTTTCAGCTTGCTTTCTCTGGATAGGATGACCCCTCAACAAGTTTTACTGAGGGTTCTCAAGTTTGTGAATGGCCCCCCAAAACCATCCTGTCAGAGAACCAACTCTGAATGGAAAGCAGGTAGCTGTGAACAAGGTGGTGGAGCTGCTCTTGGGGCTACCTCTGCTACTACCCCATCCTCTGCAACTCTCCTGAGATGCAGAATTTCATGAGCCAGGGCTCCTGCTACCAGAACACTCACAGAGGTTTGGTCATTGGCCACAACAGCACTGACGTGGCCAAAAGCATCCGTCGAAAGACAGTTACTATTTCATCCCCAGCTCGCATAGCCACCTAAGCACGTGTCCCCGGCCACAGCTACAATCCAGGAGCACCTAGCAGAGCTGAAGCTCCTCTGCGGACTTCATGGTGAGCTTCTGCCCTCTCTGTGAGTAGCACACCATTGGTCCCAAGATTTCAAAGCAGTGAAATGAAAATGGAGCAGTTCATGTGTGTATTGTACTGTTCTTGAAGGAGTCCTTCGGTCCCCGCTTGGAGAGAGTATGGATTTTTATTACATGGTAGCCTTCCTGGAGAACAGTCCAGAAAGCAGTAGAGTAAGTATCATGCTGTAAACCCTAAAAAAAAAGAATAACAAAAACTAAATAACATGAAGAAAACAAAACTGATTAAGAGGACAATTACAGCCCTAGTAACACTGTTACAGTTCTACTAATACCAAATTATTTAAGTCAATTTTGGGGATTAGGATAAACTTCTAAATTTCATGGGTCCCTGCAAAAAAAAAAAGTCCATTATTAGTGGAAATGGAAAGAAAGGCAGAGGTGGGAGGGAGAGAGAGAGGGCGAGAAGTGGAGGAGAGACAGGGATAGGGAGGGAGAGAAAAAGGGAGGAGGAAGAGGAAGAGGGAGAGGGAAAGATGGAGATGCAGAGAGAAAGAAAGAAGAGAGGGAGAGAATGGAGGAAAGAAGAGAAGGGAAAGAGGAGGAGACAGGAAATTTCTTAATCCACAACCAGGTATATGAACCTATCCTAGCAACTCTCTCTGAGCTCCCTAAATCTCCTGTCTAAACAGGACCACAGGCGCTAGCCACATGCAGAATACGAATCCTGGCTAGTCTGAACTAGATGTGCTACAGTACAAAAGTGCCAAATAATTTCAAAGTCTTACCATGGACCAAAGAAGGCAAACTAAAATTGCCAACGAAACAAAAATCGTAAATATCTTCTCTATTTCGGGATTATAAACAAATTATACTTTTAAACCTTTTTAAAATATCACTGCTGGAAAACTTACATTCACATGTACGGCCTGAAGGATGTTTCCACTGGATAATGCTGTTCTTTCTATACCATTACTTACCAGCCATTTGATTCACAGTATCTATCACATCTTTTAATTATACAAATTATTCATTGACTTTTTTCTATCTCCTCAATAAATAAATTCTGCTAGGCGAGGACCCATGCTGGGTTTATTCACCAACAAGCTGGCCAACCCAGAGAAGGCTCATTAACAGCTGTCATTAAATGAAGATATTCCGATCAGGCCACCGTGGAGCCCAAGTCAGGATGCTTCAGCACTTTTTTCATCAGGGAATGTCTGCTGCAAACTGCCACCCATTGTCATTCTGGGCAATAGTGAACTCTTTCAGTGCCCCCCCCACTGGGTCCAACAGTAGACTGCTTGTGAGTCTAAGATCTAAAACAATCATCATCATCATCACTCTTAGAAAACTGTCAACTGGACTAGTGAAAACCTCAAGAGGAAATGTGGCAATCTTCTTTTGCAAGTTAGGGTAAATACACGTCCTGTAGAATGCAGGATTTTAACCATTTTTAAGTGGCATTAAGTACGCTCACAGTGCTCTGCAAACATCACCCCCATCTTGCTCCAGGAAACCTTTTGGCCTCATCTCCCACACCACCTCACACCTGACCTTCACTCTACTGTCTTGCCTTTTTCTGGCCCTGTAAACACGAGTAGGAGAAAGGACAGCACCAAAAAAGAAGAAAGCTTTTGACAGAGTGCGCAAGCTGCTCAGAGTTGGCACTGTTCAAAGTCCTACTGGAAAAATCAAAGCCTGGTGTGACAACAACAGCAGGGGGACAATTTAAAAATTTTACTGCCTAGGGATGGCCAGATGATGACAGGACGAAGACCGTGGTTATACAAAAAAAAGTGACTGGCAATCTTAAGCCACACAGCAGAAAATGGCAAATAAGAAATAACAGAGCCCGAAAGTGTGAGGACCCGGCAGTTGCCATGTGCCTGGGACAGAAGGCACTGGTCCTGTTTCTTTTCATCCTGAGTTGTCCTCAGGATCTTGTTCCATTAAAGAAACTCGCATTGACTTATACATCAAAGTCTTTTTACCTAGGAGAATTTTCAAAATGTTCTGAATATAAGAGCACACATTTAGGGTCCGGCAGGATGGGTCAGCAGTCTGAAGTGCCTACAGGGGGCTGCAGGAACCGCAGTTCGATCCCCGGCACCACATGCTGCGCCAGCCCTGCCCTTAGGGCAGGCTGAGCCGGCCATAAAAATAAATAAACAAACTGAAAAAAAAAAAAAAAGAGCACACATTTAAACATGGTAGCAATGGCTGGGAAATGTAAAAACACACCACACACAAGACTATGGTTTTAAGAAGCCCATAAATGACAGTCTAAGTTCCTCTCCACGAGCTTGGTATGCCATCTACCAACTACGAATCCACTTCATCCGCTTCAGTTGCTCGGCGGTGTTACCCCGTTGGCCCCACTGATTCCTACCAACACAGTCTCCTTTTCCTCACTGTAGTAGAAACACACTGTATCATTTAGTTCCACGGTTAATGCAGGTGATTCACAGACTCACACAAAGTCCCGCTCATTGTGAGCGCATTTTGATAAGAATTTTTCCACGTAAAAATGTCCCAAAAAAGCAGTTATAGAATATTGGACTATGTATACAACTACTTTCTCTTAGGTCAAAAGAGAAATTTTTGTACCAATAATGATTAGAAAAATTATCATGTCTACATCCTGTGCTCTGAATACTATGCGGACAACAATATGGCATTGTAGCAATTATTGGGAAGGTACTACTAATGTATTTTGAAACTGTTGCACTGTTATCCAAGCACCAATAAGACCTGTTCTCACGTTCTAAATAAGGCTTCCACACCTGCATTTTCAGCTTTGCATGAACAATTACCATGCTCAAGCAAAAACTCCTAAATTGATACATGGAAATAGAAAATCACACACACACACACACACACACACACACACACACACACACACACACGAGTTGACTGGCTCCGTCTTTACCAACCAATTTGCATGCAAAATTATCATCAGCACTCTCAGATTTATTTTTTGCCCATATATGAGATGGCATCTACAATGTCTTGGGAGACAGTTTTTATGAGGCATTTTGATTCTTTAAAAAAAAAAAGAGTTGCCGGGCGTGGTGGCGCACGCCTGTAATCCCAGCACTCGGGAGGCTGAGACAGGAGGATTGGTGCGAGTTCGAGACCAGCCTGGGCTA
>PVJA010025372.1:0-30796 GCA_004027025.1 Myocastor coypus
GCAAAACCTTGTCTAAAAAACTAAACTAACAATGGATTTTTTTCTTCAAAATGAATGACAGCTAAACATAAACAGCCATGCATACTACCACATGTCTGAAATTTCAGCTACTCAGAAAACTGAGGCCAGCTTAGTCAATTTAGCAAGAGGCTATTTTAAAATGCAAGGGGCTGGCCAAGTATGGTGGTGCACACCTATAATCCCAGCACTCAAAGGCTCATGCACAAGGATCACCAAGAGTTCAAGGCCAGCCTGGGATACACAGGGAATTCAAGGGCAACCTGGATGGCATAGTAAAACCCTGTCTCAAAATGGCAAAAAAAAAAAAAGATCAACAGGGCTGGAGATGCAGCTCAGTGTTAGGGTACTTGCCTGAGGCCCTGGACTCAATCCCAGTGCTAAAAAAAGGAGTAATAACTACGTAAGTAAGAGCCTGAGACAATTCAAAGCAGTAACCTGAAAGGCACTAGTCTCTTGTCAAACTATACAGACAACAACTTCAAACTGCAGGGACCCCAACCCCGGCACCACATGCTGTGCCAGTCCCACCCCCAGGACAGGCCGAGACAGCCATAAAAACAAAGGAAAACAAAACAAAATATATATTTAGGGGCTGGGGAAATAGCTCCATGGCACAAGTGCCTGCCTGGCAAGTGCAAGGTCGTGAGTTTGAACCCCAGTCCCTCAAAAAAAAAAAAAAAACTACTTTCCAGCTTCGCTTTGTGGGAATATGGCAGCCCTAGAGCGCTTCTGCCTTGAGTAACCTTGGTATTGCACAAAACCCATGGACATAGAGGCAACCCACTGACATCCATGAAAATGAGTCTGGAACCTGATCACAAGTTTTCTGTTTGCTTGGTTTTGGTTTTTTGAGGGTCTCACTACATAGTCCAGGCTTGGCCTTGAACTCACTACATAACCCAGGCTGACCACCAACTGACAATCCTACTGCCTCAGCCTCCCACCTGCTAAGAATGCTGGTGTGTGCCACCAAGCCCAGCCTGATCTAATTTCTGAAGACAAAAACAGTATAATTAAAACTGAAAACATGGCTCATAACCAGCATTGTAATTCAGCAAACTGCCACCAGAGACATCAGTGAAAGATTAACAGCCCTGGGTGTTGCTCACAATTCACTGCGCAACCTCCCACATTTCACAGATGAAGAAGCTGAGATCAGACAGGTTAAACCATTCACCCTGAAACTGCAATCAGGACTCAGAGAGCCTGGCTTCTGGGGAGATAAATCCTTCAGCAAGTGAGATTCTAACATCCAAACACCAAATGGAGAAAGGAACTCCTGCTCAAAACCAGCTGAGGCAACAAAAACCTGTGTGGGCCACAGAGGATGGGACTTGCTTTTCAGGTTTTCCTTCTCGCACGCCTGGGCAGCTGCCTGCACACAAGTCACAGGGGCCAGCCGGGCCAAGATCCGCCCTACACTTACTGTTCACGAGCGTCCACAGGGCTCTCACCTCAATGTTCTCCACGATTCTTGTAACCACTGAGGCAGTAACCGAGTACCAGTACGATTCCCCCTTCTGCTGGCGTTCGTTCTGCGAGGGAAAGAGCCCACGTTAGAACCCACGCTTCACCTGCCTGAAGTCCCCAGCCCTGCCCCTCAGGCCACAGGTTCCCTGCCTTGCCTTCCACTTCTCCTCCAGGGCTTGCAGCAGCGCCTTCTTGCGCTCTCTTTCCAACAGCTTCTCCTTTTCATCATTGAAGTCCTGGACTTTCTCAGGGGCGCCAATTAAATGGAGGCTGGAGATGGAGATCACCCAAGGGTCCACATGCGGGCGGTAGAAGGGGATCTGGAGGGTCACTTTCCCAATGAAGCCTGGAAGGAAAAGGAAAGCCTTGTTATCTGCAAGGCATGCTGTTAATTCCTCCTGTTTCTTGGAACTGCTCTAGCGCTTTATGTATTTTATCATTTGTTTTTAATTTTAAAAAATAAGTAGCAGGCTCTTGTATATGCAAAATGAGCTAAGGCTGGGAATGAAACATAATGAGTCAGGGTGGAAAAAGCTCCGTAAGATCTATCACACCAAATGCATCCTCTCCCCTCTGGAAACTCTTTCCCCGCGGAACACACCTTAAGCTTCTTCAGGGTGGTGTCTTTCTTGCTATGACACCCAGGTAAGTCAGGACCACACCTCTCATTCTTACTGGCTGTCAACTGGCTGGTCAGAAAGTATTTGTTGGGAATTACCAGACCTGTAATCCATCCAGCCTCAAATGCACCCATCACAAACTGCACTGGCACACTACTGATAAGGAATTCACAGTGTCCATGCTGGTAAGGAACCTTGGAGCCAGGCCTCCTCCAATAAAAGCTTTCTTTAAATTTAATTTGTAAGGAAAAAACCAAAATATAGATATATACATAAATAAAGAGCAAAACAGAAGAGATAAGTAGGAAATAGGGAGAAGTTCAAATACCTCCCCAAATTACATATTCTGTTGCTCTAAAATATTTCAATATATGCTAATTTATTTAATTTATATTTCTAGTTTATCTTCATTGAAAAGGAAGCTTTCCATTATGTACTTTTTTTTTTTTTTTTTTTTTTTTTGAGGTACCGGGGATTGAACTCAAGACCTTGCACTTGCCAGGCAAGAGCTTATTCTACTGAGCTATCTCCTCAGCCCCTGCATCATCTACTTTTTTATAAGAATCTTTTTGGTTTATGTCTTCTACTCTGAGTAACTACTTTGAAGATAATGGCACACAGTATAGTAACTATTGCTATTCTATGATTCTTTAGATAGGAAGTGTTTGCTTTGTATCATAATTTTAAAAATTAGTTTAATTTATAAGACACAGGATACCACTATAGGAATAAGGTAGACCATGGGAACTGTTCTCCTCATTCTAAAGAGATCCACACAGCCCAAGCAATACTCTACGACTGAAAGCAGCACATGCTAACCATGGGATCCCGACCCTCTGAGACCAAGAGATCCAGTGGAATCCACCTGTTAGATTGGAGGAGAGAGTGTGTCACTAACAGTGGTCTTCTCTTTTGTTTTCCTCTTTTTGTGGTACTGAAGATCAAAACTGGGGAGGGCTTCACACACCCTAGGGAAGCCCTCAATCACTGAGCTACACCTAATGTGCTACTGGACCATGCAGCTGGCCATCTACTATTGTCATGAGGACTAGGGGTGCAGTTCAGTGGTAGAGTATTATACAGACAAGGCCCTGGGTTCCATCTTCAGTGTCACAAGACCAGGGAGGGGAAGAGGACAGGCTGTTTTTGAGATAGGGTCTCACTAAGTAGCCCTGGCTGGCCTTGAACTTGCAACAATACTGCCTCAGCCACACAAGTGTTGGGATTACAAGCCTACACCACCACACTTGGCTTTGGATTTTACCAAGAAAAATGAAAGCAAGTTTTTAAAATAATTTATACTATAACTAAAAGCATATGCCACTTTTTACAATGAAGAATTTTAATACTACCACACCCACTGTGATTCTACTATAAATCAAGGGAGTTTACATAGCATTCTGACCTGTAAGAGAACAACAAAATATATCATTACATTTTTTTCTTTTTTTCTTTTTTTTTTTTTTTTTTGTGGCCAGCTCACCCTACCCTAGGAGTAGGGCTGGTGCAGCATGTGGTGCCAGGGATCAAGCCGTGGTCCCTGAGTGCTTGCCGAAGCTTGCCTAAGCAGGTGCTTTAGACCACTGAGCTACCTCGATGGCCTTTTATTTTTTATAGAAAATAGGGTCATAAGAAAATAGAGTCATCTGCACAAATGCACAAACTATAAAGGGTTATTACTGTACAAATATTAAAAACTTCAATAATTTTCCCAAAGAATGTATCTTAATCCTTCATTATTCAAATAATTCTCTTTTGAAAATATACAGTGTCATCCTTTTTTGCTTGTTATCTGGGGGACAGGATCTCATTATAGTCCAGGTTTTTCTGGAACTCACAATCCTCCAGCCTCAGCCTCCCCAAGTGAGGAAATCATAGTGACATGGTACCATTATCAGCATCAACAGTGGTCATCTTCTCTCTCTCTCTCTCTCTCTCTCTCTCTCTCTCTCTCTCTCTCTCTCTCTTGGTACTTGGGATCAAACTTGGGACCTTGAGCTTACCAGGAAGGCACTTATGCCACTAAGCCATCTCCCCAGCCCAGTAGTCATCTTTTTTCTTTTTCTTTTGTCTGCTTGAGACAGGGTCTCCCTATGCAGTTCAGGCTGGCCTTGAGCTCACTTTTGCAGCCCAGGCTAGTCTCAAACTTCCACTGATCCTCTTGCCTCAGCCTCCCAAGTGCTGGGATTACAGGTGTCATCATTC
This sequence comes from Myocastor coypus, assembly GCA_004027025.1. Taxonomy (NCBI): domain Eukaryota; kingdom Metazoa; phylum Chordata; class Mammalia; order Rodentia; family Myocastoridae; genus Myocastor; species Myocastor coypus. The sequence goes on from PVJA010025372.1 coordinate 4,317, forward strand.
AGCAACAACAGCCTGTTAATGTCATTTGTTAAAGTCTTTTGACATTAACAAGGGCTGACTTTTTAAATGGTCAGTCATTAGAGACTTTTGTTTTGAATTTTTATTCCTTACCAACCTAATCTGAGCATGCAGAACACTGCTACGAGTTAATTTTTTTAAGACTGGGTCTCGCTATGCAGTTCAGGCTGGTCTTGGGCTAACTTTTGTAGCCCAGGCTAGTCTTGAACTTGCAACAATCCTCCTGCCCCAGCCTCCCAAGTGCTGGGATTACAGGCATGCACCACCACATCTGGCTCCTATGAGTTTATTTATAATGTCCTAAACACATATATTTTTCTGAATAATCCTATGACATAGTTACTATTAGCCTCACATCTTTTTTTCTTTTTTTCTTTTGCGGTGCTGGGAATGGAACCCAGGGCCTCACCCATGCGAGGCAAGTGCTCTGCCACTGAGCTATATCCCTAACTCTTTCGTCTACTTTTAAACCTTTACGATGACTTTCATAATGAGTGTTTAGCACAGTCAAGGTCACACATCCAGAAGATGGCAGAGACAGGCATACTGCTGCAGAGCCCTCTATCTAGAACACATGTTCTCAGCTTTAGTAGACTTACGAACCAGTTGGGGTACTTGTTCAATATGCAAATTCCCTCCAAGATGATAATTCTGTCCACCTGGGCACCACATGACCTTCCCCACCACCGAGCCCAAGTCAACCTGACACAGCAGCCCAGAGACCACACAGCAGACTTAATCATTCCCCTCCTGGTCAGACAGATGCAACCTCCAGATGCTCTGTTCTCAGGTTCCAAACAATTTGAGACTTAATGCTTCATTCCTCTCCTTTAGTTTCACATACCGGCTTTGACTTCGAATGGTAATTCCAGTTCTTTCAGGGCATCTTTCTTTAATGGCAAATTTTCTAACTCCACAGCACCTAAAAAATAAAAGTACCATCAGGAAGCATTCATCCAACATACTGCAGGTACCCTCTGCAGGCATGGCATTCAAGGGGAAAAAGAAAGCTTCACTTCTAGAACAGAGCTTCAAAAAGTCATATGCAAGCCAGGCGTGGTGGCTCACGCCTGTAATCCCAGCACTTGGGAGGCTGAGGCAGGAGGACTGGTGCGAGTTCGAGACCAGCCTGGGCTACAAAAGTGAGAGCAGGACCAGCCTCAACTGCATAGCGAGACCCTGTCTCAAAAAGATAAAAAAAAAAAAAAAAGTCATATGCAGAAAAAAAAAGAAGAAGAAAAGTACTGCGCAGAGCTACTGTTAGCCCAGTGTTTGGTCTGCAGTGTTTTCTGCCATGTACATGAGAGCGAGGCTCAGCAGCCTTCGGCAGGGAGGCAAGGATTTAACTTTTTGTAATAGGCTAGACAGTAAATATTTCGGCTTTCCACAACATCTATCGCCTACTGTATCTTATCCTATCCTATCCTATTCTATCCTACTCTATTCTATTCTGTAACTGTTTAGGGAATGGATTCTTCTATGCTACCCAGGCTGGCCTCAAGCAACCCTCCTGTCTCTACCTCCCAAATACCTGGGACTACTGGGTCATATAGTTGTACCTAGCTAAGTTTTTCAGAAACCGGCTGGAGATATAGCTCAGTAAGAAGAGCACTTGCCAAGCCTGCACAAGTACCCAGCGCAAGTACTGGTCCCCAGTATCTCAAAAATAAAAAAGTAAGCTGGGTGTGGTGGCATCCACCAATAATGCCAGCATTCAGGAGAGGCTGAGACAAGAGGAAGGCATTAATTCAAGGCCAGCCTCAGCTACATCATGAGTTCAAGGTCAGCCTTAACTACACAGGGAGACTCCCTCTCAAAATAAAGCAAAAAAGTAAAAGCCATCTTGGTGAGCCTAAGTACAGCACATGGGTCAGTGTGTAGACCCACAGCTTAGGCTACTGTGGCCTTATTTGGGAAGAAAATATCAGACAGAGAAAAATGTCAGGCAACATTTTCCCTAGGTGAAGCTGACTACACAGGAACAAGCACATGGTTTCTTCCAGAACCCAGGGTTTTGCCAGGGGTCACACAAGCAGCTACCACCCCAGTTCTGTTTCTGTCTTGAGAGAGGGTCTCACCATGCAGTTCAGGCTAGCCTTGAGCTCACTTCTGTAGCCCAGGCTGGTCTCAAACTCACACTGATCCTCTGGCCTCAGCCTCCCAAGTGCTGGGATTACAGACATGTGCCACCACACCTCGCAACAATTTTTTTTTTCCAGTTCTGTTTCTTTTCCCTTGGAAAAGCATTATTTTTTTTCATTTGGAACTAACTCATTTCTCAATAGGCATATCCACAAAAAGGCAAGGTTTCTCTGCCTGGGTTTCTTGGGCTTCTATACAGCCCTAAGGGAATGGAAGGAACCATAAACTGCTCATACCATGAAAATTAAAGAAGCTAAAGCACAGAAAGCATAAGAGGGCCGCTGATAGCGGTCTAAAGCGCCTGCTTAGGCAAGCTTAAGTAACCGCAGGGACCAAGGTTCAATCCTCGGCACCACATGCTACACCAGCCCCATCCCCAGGGCAGGTTAAGCCAGCCATAACAAAAATAAATAAAGTTTAAAAAACAAAAAAGCATAAGAAAATGTTGGGCGCACTGACATACCTGTCACTCGAGTACTTGGGACTGAGGCAAAAGATTGCCATGAGTCAGAGGCAGCACTGAGTGCAAGGCTATCCTGGACAACATAGTGACAGCCCTCTCATAAACCAAACAACAAGATAAAGTTGTAGAAAGGAAAGGAAAGGAAAGACTGAGAAGAAGCAGCAGCTACAGCAAACCAAGAGCAAAGGAATCAGGCAAAACAACATGGCAAGAAGGCTTCCTAGCCCCGGCCATCATGTAGGTGCACACCACCTGCCCTGCTGGGAAAGGTCCCTCCAGGAGCCAGGTGGCAAAGCATCAAAGTAGGTGAATAATATAAATTATAATGTTGTTCATTTACTTCTAAGCAGACAGTTTACAGGCCTATTCTCAGGTGTCTCATCTCAAAATCATCTCTGGTTAGTGAAAAACCTATTCACTGAAACTGCTATGAGTCATTTTTTCAGCAGTCTCTACCGACGACTGGGTTCTCTTCCCTCGGTCCCAGGTAATATGAGGCCCAGCCTGAAGTCTGGATATTGTGGGTGGGGAGAGGAAAACTGGCTACAATCCTGAAAGAGGTGGAAGGAGAAAGATCACAAGTACTAGACCCACCTGGGCCATTTAGCAAGAACCTGTCTCAAAATATTCGGCTGCTTTTTTTTTAGAGCTAGGAACACAGTCTGCCTTTCTGGCCAGCCCTGGGGCACACTGAGATGGCAATTTAGACTGTGCAGTGGTGTATACCTATAATCCCAGTCTGGGAGGCTGAAAACAGGAGATGACTACAAATCCAATCTGTATAGCGAGATCCTGTACTAAAACACACACACACACCAAAAAAAAAAAAAGTTAGGAATGTAGCTCAGGACTGGATTCAACCCCCACTGTCACCAAAGAGGGAGTGGTAGGGGCTGAAGTTCTGCGTTTCAAATACACAGACATACCACAGAGCAAAGTTCAGCCTTTGTGCCCGGCACTGGCAGCCGCTGCCTTCTGGCCCCAAACCACTGCAGATGCAACCTGTAAGTTTTCAGCTGCCAGATTTCGTTCTCCCTGGAGCACCGACTCATCCTGACACCCGGCAGACTCCTTTCAGCCCACTCAAGATCTACTTCTGCAGCAGCTTTCCCAGCATCACACAGACAGAGCGAACCTGCTCCCCTCCTGAGCACCTGCTACATTAAGCCTCTGGCTCCAGGACGACCCAACAGAGATTGCCTCTGGCTGCTGTCTGTGGCCCCCACAGGTCACCAGCTTTCAGAGGACATGGACTAGACAGAAGGAGACAAGCGAACAGTAATGGTGCTGGTCATGAAATCAAGATGTTCCTATTCACCAAGCACTTTACCTGCATTCTCCTCTGCCCTTTATGGACTCAAACATAGGGACACACACACACACACACACACAAGCATGTATGAATGCACACCAGCCAAGTACACTACCGCTGAGCCACGATGCTGGCCACTATGTTGCTTCATTTCATCTTCACAGCAAAGCAAGAAGCTCTACAGCTGGAGTGGTTATGTCTTTAAGATGCTTGGGGGCCGGCGTGAGTTCAGCGGTGTAAAACACCTGTGTAGGTCAAGCTTAGGCAACCTCAAGGAACACGGTTTGATCCCCAGCACCACATGCTGCACCAGCCCCACCCCCAAGGCAGGCTGAGCTGGCCATAACATAAATAAATAAGTAAAGTTAAATTTTTAAAAAAAAGATGCTTAGAACTGGAAGTGTTCCTGACTTCAGAGTTCTGGATCATGGCATGTCTGCACGGACCTCACAGGTTAAGCAAGCCTGATCCAAAAATTCAAAATCCAAAGTGCACTGAGATCAGAAACTTGGGGAGCACCCTATCTGCACTAACACATGTCAGATTTCAGATGCCAGAATGTTTCAGATCAGAGATGGTCAACTCATATTAGCTGCTCTTTCGAGATAAATAAAATGAGGCTTAAAGGAAAACCAATTTTTGCTTAGAAATCAGGGAGCTGCAGCCAGGGATGATGTGCATCTGTAATCCCAGTACTAAGGAGACTGAGGCAGGAGGAGCATCATGATTTTGAGGCAACTTGGGCTATGTAGTGAGTTCAAAGCCAGCCTGAACTACATAGCCAGACCCAGTCTCAAAAAAAAAAAAAGAAAAAGAAAAAGAAATCAATCAATCAATCAATCCATCCATCCATCAGGGCTGGGGAGATAGCTCGGTAAAATAAACGCTTCATTGGCAAGTGTGGGAGCCTGAGTTCAATCCCCAGTTCCGCAAAAGAAAAAAATAAAATAAAATCAATCTATCAGTCAATCAACCATGGAGCTGCTAAGCAGAGGCACTAAAGCTCACAACAGATCTGCCTACCTCAGGCAGCAAGCAAGAGAACGGGAAGAGATGACTCTGGTGCCTGCCCACAGTCAGACTACTGAAATAGGCAAAGCTGGTGCCAGAGCCTAAGCCTGCATTCAGCAGTCTCCTGGCTCTGTGATCTCCTGCCTCTGCTTCTCACACTAGTCCACACCCCAGAGCCTTGCTCACTGCAGGTGCTCAGGAAAAGCTTGCCCGGCAACTGAAGGAGTGAAGTCTTACACAAGCACTGTGTCTGCCCCTTAGCTACTCTTTGCATTTTTATCACTTTAAGCACGTGTGTACAATCTACACTTCAAGTCCAACCTACCAGCCCGCCTGTGCCAATGGCCATAAGGACAGATGGCAAGGAGGAGGAGGAGGATTACTGACACCCACAGGATAGACATCCCATGCGTGCTATGACAGCTCTAAGCTCTCTGCCCCACATTCACTTATCTGGGCCCCAGGATCCTGGGAAACAGTTATCTCCAATTCACAGAACAGAGACTGGAGTATGCAGGATTGGAGTCTTTGACCAAGTAACTGGCAAAGGAAGTGGGATTCAAGCCCACATTGTGAGCCAAGCATGGTAGTTGACTCAGGAAGCTGAGGCAGGAGGGTCACCTCAAGTTCAAGGCCAGCCTGAGCTATATAGCAAGACCCTGGCTTTAAACCAACAATAACAAAAACACCACATTCTGATTTTTTTTTTCCTTTTCTTCCCCATTTCTTATAGTCAAGTGACACAAAAACCATATCTTTGACCACTCCTATGATCTCCCTTTCACCTCCCAATGCATCCATAACAGTAAATATCTGCAGATGGATCAAAATCACATCCTTATGCCTTAGCATCCTGCAGCCCTAAACACTGCTTAACTGGGTCATAAAGATCAAACATAGCGGCAAATGCCTATAATCCCAGGAGTATAGCAAGTTCAAGGCCAGCCCAGACTACATAGTGGGACCCTCGAAAACAGCAACAACAACAAAAATGACCAGCGTGGTTTTCAATCCCACTATCAACTTGACTAGAGGGAGACACACCTTTGTTGTCTTTTTGAGACATGGTTTCACTATGTAGTCCAGCCTTGAGCTCACTATGTAGCCCAGGCTGACCTCAAGCTCACAGTAAAGCTCCTGTCTCAGCCTGCTAAGGGCTGAGATTACAGGTGTGCACCACATTTGGTGACATTCCTAGATTAGGAAAGCACACTTCTGGTCCCTGGACCCTTTCCTCTCAGGTGCTGCTCCCTACTCTACTTCCTGGCTACTGTGACATCAGTTCTGCTCCTCAGAAGCCTTTGAGACAACTGAGAAGAGCAGCCCTTCCACTTCTGCCTTAGAGTCAGCAGAGCACAGACCAAAGCCTCTGAATCCATAAGTCAAGTAAACCTCCCCTTCCCTTAGGCTGTGGGTGTTGGCGCTGCATCCTGCAGGGACCTACAAAATACTGACTAATGCAGTCAACACACACTGCTAACCTGTTTTTCTAAACTTTTTCTTTTTTTTTTTTTTGACACAAGGTCTCTCTCTAATTCACTGTATAGCCTAGGCTGGCTTCAAACTCACTGCAATTCACCTGCCTCGGCCTCTAGATGCTAGGATTGCGCTCGCGCACCACCACGCCGAACTATGTCGACCTCTGTACAAATACATTCTCTCATACACTGAGTTGCTCACAGAAAATTCCAGGCCTGGAACTGTGCTATGCTTTGAATCTATAAGCATGCAATACTATAGGCACACCACTTAGGAAAGAAAAACCATTTGCCTACTCTGCACAGAAATGTTTTTCAAATTCCAAAGATTCTTTAAAAGTCATAGACAATAGTATTTAAAAAAAAAAAAAAAGGGGGGGGAATAGGAATAGAAAGTAATATAAAGCACCAGATTGATATACACAGTTGGCACAACATATATTGTCTAAGCTGGGCGTGGTGGTGCATGCATTCAGGAGGCTGAGGCAGGAGGATCACCACAAGTTCAAGGACAGCCTGGGCTACATAGTGAGTTTAAGGCCAGCATAAACTACACAGTGAGACTCTATCTCAAAAAAACAAATGTTAAAAAACTATCAGGATAAGAAATGTGTCATTAGTACAGGCTCTAGGAAACACCAGCTGCCACAAGTACCTGTGTATTCGTTTCCTCAGTATAACAAGCTCTCCCACATCACTCTTGAGAACACCAGCTCTCTCATTAGCAAGGTTTGGCTTGCAGCTCTCTTTCTAGGCCTGTTACCCATACCTTGTACAACTCAGAATCACAGCATGCCAGGGAACTGCAGGAAGTGACCAAACAGGTACACATTATCTCTGACTCAGATGTATCTGTGATGGGATACTGCTATTTAGTTCAGACTGGCTTCAAGCTCACAGCAGTCTTCCTGCCTCAGTCTCCCAACTGCTGGGATGACAGGTTTGCACAACCACATCCCACTCTTCTCACTTGGGGGGGAGGGGGGTGGCTCACACTGAAAGCTGAATTCAGGGGGCCTTCACAGCGAGCTGTATCCCTAGCCTTATTTTGTGTTTCTCTATTCTGTTCTGTTCTGTTTTGCTTTGTCTGACACCAGGACTTACTATGTTACTGAACCACCCCAGCAGAGTCTGAACTTGTGATCTACCTCTGCTCTCCGGGTCACAAGTGTGTGCCACCACACCCGGCCAATCGTCTCACATCTGCTTTTCATTTAGCAGTTAAAGGACAGGAGGAAAAGCGGAACAGGGAAGAATCCACTTCTGTTTCCAATAAAAGCAACAAGTGACAAGAAACAACAATGACAGCTCCCGTGGCCTGCTTCTACCACAGTCATCACACCAGACTGCACTGGACTGCATGGGCTGGCTGGACTAGAAGGACAGCCACTCTGAGAAAGCAGTGATGCTGGGGACCCCAGTTCTCACACTGTGCAGACACCCCCATCACTGCTGGGCACACTCACAGGAGGCTCAGGTTCCATTATTACTGGAAGCCTCCTTCCCGCCTGTATTAACAGACTGGCTTTATCTTCTCCCAGTTATGTTAAGGGCTCCCATTTTGAGCAAGACAAAGAGAATTTAAATTAAAGAAGGGAAAGCTGTCTTCTAATTCCCATGCCAAATCGGGGACTGCTCCTGCTGATTATAGGTCAGTCAATGCTAAAACATCTCAAGCTTTAGGAACTTTCCAACTAAGCAAGATAAGACCTCAAAAGTCTGCCAAATGCCTCATAGTGAAGATTGCCTTTTACTGAATATAAGTCTGTGTGTATTTCCTAATGATGAGGCCAGTACAAAACTAAAAATGGAAATACATATTACGGGATGAAGAAAAATATTGATCCTTTTAAATGACACAAGTGTATCTTCCAAGGGAATTTAATAAGCAAATATTGGTCTATCATACTAATGCATAATAATGTTACAGTTATTATAATAACATTTATTATTATGTTATTATATTATTATTATAAATGTCAGGCATGAGCCAGGCGTGGTGGCTCATGCCTGTAATCCCAGCACTTGGGAGGCTGAGGCAGGAGGATCGGTGTGAGTTCGAGACCAGCCTGGGCTACAAAAGTGAGCTCAAAGCCAGCCTGAACTGCACAGTGAGACCCTGTCTCAAATAAATAAATAAATAAATAAATAAATAAATAAATAAAAATAAATGTCAGGCATGGTGGTGCATGCCTGTAATCCCAGCACTTTGGGAGGCTAGGGCAGGAGGATCACTTCACATTCTTGGCCAGCCTGGGCTATACAGTTAAGTTCAAGGCCAGCCTGAATTGCATAGCAAGATCTTGTCTGGAAAAAAACCTAAAAATTAACTGGTAAGTGAACTTTAATAAAACCAAGACAAAGCCAGGCGTGGTGGCTCACCCCTATAATCCCAGCACTTGGGAGGCTGAGGCAGGAGGACTGGTGCGAGTTTGAGACCAGCCTGGGCTACAAAAGTGAGCTCAAGGCCAGCCTGAACTGTGTAGTGAGACCCTGTCTCAAAAAGACAAAAAATTAAAAAATAAAACCAACCTGCAAAAGCTAAATACACCTTATTCAACTAAATTATACCACTGATGGAACTTTTATTTTCTTCAGTTACATTTTAGTTTGAAACAAATGGTTACTATTTATTAAAAGGAAGCATTATTCATATTTGTATTATGTGAAATAAAATCTGCACTTCTCAAACAAAAACATTCCATCTTAGAGTTGGCATACTGTCTCACATTTGTAATCCAAAGGTCACAGAACAACCCACCTCAAGTTTAACTTGTCTTTGTTTCCTCATCTTTAAAAATTATCAGTTAAATTGTTAATTTCATATATGCTGTATTTGTTTATTAGCATATGTTCAAAATAATATAACAAATACATTCCTCATGAGGCACTGGCACATATGCACGTCACTTTTTTTTTTTTTTTTTTTTTTTTTTTGGTCTTTTTGAGACGGCTTCTCAACATGCAGTTCAGGTTGGCCTTGAGCTCACTTTTGTAGCCAAGACTGGTCTCAAACTTGCGCCAATCCTGTTTCAGCCTCCCAAGTGCTGGGATTACAGGCATGCACCACCACGCCTGGCCTGCACACCGCATCTTGATCTTTGACTTCCTCCCCTCTCCCCTCCGTCCCATCTCTACCAGTTCTAGCTCCCTGTTTTTTTTTATCTTTTTTTTTTTACAGTACCAGAGATTGAACTCAGGACCTTGCACTTGCTAGGCAAGTGCTTATTCCACCTAGCTATCTCCCCCGCCCTCTACCATTTTTTATTTTGTTATTTAAATTACTGATACCTTGGGTTCTCATATCACAGTAACAGATTCTTAACACAGCAACTCTATGAAGTATATTACCCTCTTTGTCTGTATTCCAATAGCTTGTGTGTGTGTTCATGTGTGAGAGAAACAGGCAGGCAGACTGTCACAGAGACGCAGGCAGACAGACAGAGATGCAGACAGAGACAGAGACAGAGACAGAGACAGAGAGACAGCAATGAAACTATTTGAGGGAGAGCGAGATGGGTCAGCAGTCTAAAGCTCCTGCTAAGGCAAGCTCAGACAACCACAGGGATTGTGGCTCAATCCCCAGCACCACATGCTATGCCAGCCCCACCCCCAGTGCAGGCTGAGCCAGCCATAACACAAATAAATAAACATGGTTTAAATTAAATTAAATTACATTTTTTAAAAAAGAAACTATATTTGAAGCCAAAGTCAAAAGTCGCTACCACCATAAAGGCTCATAAAACTGAAATCCTGACTGAGGTAAAGCAGAGAAACACCAGCAGCACAGTATAGTTTATTTGTAATATTTAATAGTTCCCTAAAATCTAAGGCAATACCGTTATATATCTAAGTTATTCCATAATAACCACCACTGTCATACAGGAGAACATAATGCAACAAAGCATCAGTTTTATTATCCTCAACAGAACAAGAAACAACAGAGATGCCACATGCACCACTCTATCTTGCCAGAGAGAACACACATACTCACCTTTGAGCAGTGCAACTGAGAGCTGATCAGTGTTCAGGTTATTGACATATTTGCCTAAGTAGGTATTGAGAACCCAGGCAACAAGACCTTCCAACATGACTATTTCCTTAGGAAAAGGTGCTTATAAATCATGGATCATTCTTTATGTCTCTCTCTCATGGTCGCAAAAGAATCTGTAAAAGAAAAAGTGAAAATCAAAACCAAAAAATAGATGATTTTCTAAGGTGATTTATTACCCTATCTGCCCACCGAGGGATGAATACAAACAACAGGCTTCAAGCACTATTAAGGGCCGGCCAAACAGCTCAGAGGATTACAACACCTGCAAGTAGGCTCAGGGGCTAGGAGTTCCCAGGCCTGCCATGCAGTCCCCACAGGTGAGCTGAGACAGCAATTGAGACTGGGCATGATGGCACGCCCTGTAATCCCAGCTCTAGGAGGCTGTAAACAGGCAGATCAATTTGGCTCAACATGGCAGCTCCCACTACGATCCCAGCACCTGGAAGGCTAAGACAAGGGGTTCACTGAGAGTTCAAGGCCATCCTGGACTACACAGTGAGTTCAAGGCCAGCTTGAACTATAAAGCAAAACTTATCTCCAAAAACAAAAATAATGAATTAATTACCTAATTAAGAGTAGCTTACTGGGAAATGCAGGGCTAAACCAATACATCTACATTCTGATGCATCTGCAAGGAATTTTCTAAAATTCTGCTATTTGAGGCTGAGTAGCTTTTCACCACAATTGCCCCTTGCCCTGCATTTACCTTGAGAGTAGACCGCCCTGATCAAGGGCTCCCACCTGAGTGGGATCAGGCAAACATCTGTATTTTTGATTATCAAGATTCTGATGGCTGCTACTCATTTCTTTTCAGTAGACCATGGAAGGTCCTAAACACCCCACAGTGCACAAGACAACTCCCTACAGGAAGCAGTTACCCAGCCCAAACATTAACGGGGTTAATGCTGTGAAACCCTAACCCAATGAAAGCCAAAATGCCCCAAGAGCACATGAATGAAATTCATATTCTCCAATAAGCCTTGGTAAGGCTGCTCTAATTAAATTTCGTAAATTTATTCGTGAAGATTATTCATAAAATAATGTAAATGGGAGGCAGAAGGAAGCACTTTAAATGTCCTGGATCTGCACTGCCGGTACCTATTCACCAGATCATGCTAATACAATGATCTTAGCCAGTAGTAACAAACACCAAAAATCCACTGATGAAAGCCACATATGGTGGTGCATACCTATAATCCCAGCACTTAAGAGAATGAGGCAGGAGGATCAACGCAAGTTCAAGGCCAGCTTGGGCTACACAGCAAGACCATGTCTCCAAAAAAAAAAACAAAGCCAGGCATGCTGATGCACGCCTGTAATCCCAGCACTTGGGAGGCTGAGGCAAGAGGATCAGTGCAAGTTCAAGATCAGCCTGGGCTACAAAAGTGAGCTCAAGGTCAGCATGAACTACATAGCTAGACCTTGTCTTAAAAATTATAAAAATAATACAGATTCTTAATATTACAAAAGTTAACATGAGAAACTTAGATACAAAAGTTTAAATGTGATCTCAGTTTGCTCAGGTAGCAGATTCCTATGAGAACTGTGGGCCACAAATCTTGCTTGGTGCCACCCGCGTCAATCAACAGCTACCGTGCCAGACACTCCAGTCTCCTGTGGCATATATCCCTCTTGGAACCATCCTACTTTCAGGATCCTTCCAAGCACACTGCCCCACCTCCAATGACTCATCTTAGTGCCAGGAGATACACTCATCCAAAGGGAATATGTCTCCCAAGAAAGACTCAAACATAGGGCCCCATCAAAGTTAAGTGAACGGCCAGGGATGTGGCTGAGGGGCACAGTGCCTGCTTGGCAAGTATAAGGCCCTGAGTTCAATTCCCAGTACCAAATAAAAAAGTTAACTCAACCTCAATTAAAAACTGACTTTTAGCCAGGCATGGTAGTACATTTTGCAATTCCAGCACTCAGGAGACTGAAGCAGGAGGATTACTAAGAGTTTGAGCTCAGCCTAGGCTACATTGTGAGTTCAAGGCCAGCCTGCACTGCAAAGCAAGACACTGTTTTGTTTTTTGTTTTTTTTTGTTTTTGTTTTTGTTTTTTTGACAGGGTCTGGTTATGCTATTTAGGCTGGCCTTGAGCTCACTTTGCAGCTGTAGGCTGGTCTCGAAATCCAATGATCCTCCTGCCTCAGCTTCCCAAGTGCCAGAATTATAGGGATGCGCCACCATACTGGGTTAAAACCCTGTTTTCCTTTTTTTTTTTGTTGGACTGGGATTCAAACTCACGACCTTGCACTTGCCCAGCAGGCACTTGTGCCTCAGAGCTATCTCCCCAGCTCCCCTGTTTTCCATTTAAAAAAAAAAAAAAAAGAAAAAGACTTTTACTTGTCAGTAGTATCTTGTATTTCCAGATAAGATTATGATCAAATTTTATTTACCAATAATAGTTTTTAAAAAGGCAATTGGAAAGTACCTTATTTCCAAAGGCATCATTTAGGGGGCTGGGGAGATAGTTCGTGGCACAAGTGTCTGCCTGACAAATGTAAGGTCATTAGTTTGAACCCCAGTCCCACAAAAAAAAAAAAAAAAAAAGAACCAAAGGCATTATTACAGCTATACTAAGAATCTCTTAAGTATTACAGGCTATTTGTTTAAATAAGAGTTAAGACTGTTTTTGAGACAGGGTCTCACTATGTAGGCCAGGCTGGCTTCAAACTCAGAATCCCTCTGCCTCAGCCTCTAGAGTTCTGGCACTACAAACCTGCACCACAACTAACTTACCAACTTCTTTAAAAATTGGGCCAGCCAAATAGCTCAGCGGATTTAGGCACCTGGAAGCAGGTACAGGGACCAGGAGTTCCCCAGGAACTGCAGTGCCCCAGACCAGACCTGCCCCCAGGGTGTGCTGAGACAGCAACTGAGACTGGGCTAGGTGCTAGCACCTGTAATCCCAGCTCTTAAGCTGTAAACAGGCCAATCACTAAGAATCTGATCTAGGATGAGGCCCTGAACACCTCGTAGACCCTTACAAAAATAAAAATAAGTAAATAATACTTCAACCAGGCCTGGTAGCACACAACAAAAATCCCGGGCACTGAGCTACCTAGTGAGTTCAAAACCAGCGTGAACTGCGTATCAAGAACCTGTCTCAAAAATAAACTAATCCATTAAATTTAAAAATGCTGAACAGTTCAAGTAACAAAAATTTCTCTGCTGAAGTTTTAAACAGGCGACTCTGTGAAAACAAAACGTGAAACTAAGTAACGAAGTCTTACTATGTGAGCTCCAAATACAGGGGCCCTGAACCCAGGGCCTGTGTGCCTTAGACAAGCATTCTACCCCTGGCCTAAGGCCCGGTCCTTTTCTGTTTTTTATGCTGAGGCAGAATCTTGCTATGACGTGCAGGCTAGCCTGGAACTTAGAATCCTATTGCCTCAGTCTCCCAAGCAGCTAGGATTACAGGCACCCGCCACCACTCCTGGCTAGAGTACTCTATTTTTGTTGTTACTGTCATTAATTTGGGCCATAAATGCCCACACTCCCTGGAATGCCAACTACAAATGCTTCCTCAGTAAAAGGAAACCACGGTCATTTTGTAAACAAGGTCAGGCCCTACCCTGCTTACTCTGAAGGTGGGGGAACCAAAAGCACAGATTAACAGGCTGAAGGGATGAGCCGTGCGATATGACACCCTACCCGGAACACTGAGCCCAAGCCGCCGAAAACCTCCACTAGCTTTGCTGAGCAACGAGGCACTTCAGGCCACTTCAAGGATTCCCTTAAGGAATCCAGTTTCGGGCAAGGCTGCCAGACTGCCCAGAATCCTGTAGCGTTTCTACTCCGGTCCACCAGGGTTTCTAGGCAGCTGCCTGGCACTAACGCCACCTGGCTTCCTCCAACCGGAGAGCAGGTGACACTGGGAATCGGGCTGAGTCCACCGGCGGGCAGACAGCTGCGTGTGACCTTGAGCCAGGCCCCTCCCCGGAGTGGCAGCCAGACCCGGGAATACGCAGGACTTGCAACTGAACCGGAGCGTCCCGTCCGTCCGTCCGTCCCTCCCTCCCTCCCTCAGGCGGCCCGGTCCAAGTGCTGCCAGGTCCCGGAGTTCTGAGCTGGGACGCACGGGGGCGGGTGTCAGGCAGGTGGAGCCGCTGCCCAGCAGGGAAACCTCCCGGGTACCCGCGCTGCCGGTGCGCTGGAAGCTCGCGCCTCGCACGGCTCTCGGGGTCCCCAGCCTGGAGGGGCTCTACTGGGCGTGACCCGGGGAAAAACACGGGTCAGGGGCCTGAGGCTCCGCCGCAGAGGTAAATCCAAGGTACCATTTAAAGGAGATGGATGGGACACCCTAAGAACTGACTGGCACCCCACTCCTAGGAGTAAAGCAGGAGCTTGCAACCTAAGAACAGGGCTCGCAGGGTGACACGAACTGACGCCCCTGAGCCGAGGGCGCCCGGCCACCAGACTGAGGAAGGAGCCGGGTCTGAGGGGCTCGACCCCGCACACCACGGACGCCGGGGTCCCCAGGGGCTCGGTGAGCCCCAGGCGTGCGCCCGTGGGGCCTCCAGG
The DNA here is from genome assembly GCA_004027025.1 of Myocastor coypus. Classification (NCBI taxonomy): domain Eukaryota; kingdom Metazoa; phylum Chordata; class Mammalia; order Rodentia; family Myocastoridae; genus Myocastor; species Myocastor coypus. The sequence goes on from PVJA010025372.1 coordinate 19,324, forward strand.
GTCAGAGGAGTAGGGTTCCTGGGCTCGCAGCGCCAAGAGGTCGCGGCGGACCCGGTCTTAAGTCCCAGGCGGAGGCGCATCGGCCCCGCGGCCCTACCTGTCGCTGTAGGAGCACTTGCCCAGCCCGGCACTGCGCGGCGTTTCCTCTCCGCCGCTCCTCAATGGCGCAGGCCGCCGGCGCTCGACCCGACCAATCGAGCGAAGACGCGCAGGCGCCTGGCCAGCCGAGCGCCGAGCCATCGAGGAGGCGCCCCCTGGCGCGGCCCTAGGCTTGTGCAGAGTTGTTGGCTACCGGGCTGTGCAGCTTGAGGGCTCCAGCAGTGGCAGCCGGGTGTTACTGGTAGGGAAATCAAGTCCCGAGGAGAACAGACCCACAAATGGCAATGGTTCATACAGTCTTGGAACCCAGGATTCTCCCATTCCCACCCACCAGAAGGTGCAGTGGACCTCCTATCTGGCCCACCCACAAGCCTCAGGGGTCGGGACTCAGACCACGCCCTTCCCCACTGAAGGGAGCCTCCCTCTGTTATGCTTCTATTAAACCTATCTCCTTACAGTCCCCAAGCTCCCACGGGTTTTGATCCTTTCCCTTTGTACGTATGTGTATGTGTCGTTGTTGTTGTTATTGTTGTTTTTGAGACAAGGACTCATCATGTCATTCAAAGTGGCCTCCAACTCAAAGCAATCCTCCTGCCTCAACCACCCCAGTTCTGGGATTATAGGCCTCACCACCAGGCCAAGATGGTCCCTTCCTCGTTTGGCCACTTTCCCGGGCCCACTCTACCCCAACAGGCCTCGTTCCAGTCGCAGCACCTTTGCATGTGCTGTTCTTTCTCCTACTTAGGTTGCTCCCCTTAGGTCAGTGCTGTCCGAGAGAAATACAAGGCAAGGGGGCTGGGGAGATAGCTCCGTGGCACAAGTGCCTGCCTGGCAAGGGCAAGGTTGTGAGTTGAAACCCTGGTCCCGCCAAAAAAAGAAAAAACAATACAAGGCAAACCACCCACGAAAGCCTCAAAGGTAATTTTACATTTGCTAGTTAGTACATTTTGTAAAAGCAAGTAGGGAGAAAAGGTGAAATTAATTTCTACAAAGGTTATTGAATCCAGTGTTGGTTGACAGTAGATCTCAACTTGCAACACATGTGAATGGTTTACATTCTGATGCAGCCAGCAGATGGGTGACCTGACAGAAAGTAGTAGGACATGCATCTAGGGCACCTATCTTGAAGGCACCCCATCCCGATACATAGAGACACCTCTGGAGCAGAATGTGCATCTCTCTCGAGTCCCTGAACTCCATTTTGTTAATTTTTTAAAATATTAACTAGAAAAAGAAATTTTGAAATAAAACAGGAGGATAACAGGAGGCTAATACATTACATATTACATTACATCACATTACAGGTTGTCATCTTTAAATAGGGTCGGCTAGCTTAGCGGAAAAAGTGCCTGCTTAGGCAAGCTCAGGGACCAAGGTTTGATCCCCAGCATTGCATGCTGCACCTGAGCCAGTCACGGAGACCAGAGCCATGGTTCACACCTATAATCCCAATGCTAGGGAGTCTGAAAAAAAGTAGGATCATTATAAGTCAGAGCTGTGCAGTGAGACCTCATACCAAATACATAAAAAATAGATAAAAATTAAAATATCAGGCTGGTGAGATAGTGCAGCAGTCTAAAGCACCTGCTTAGGCAAGCTTAGGCAACCGCAGGGACGGTGGTTCAATACCCAGCATCACATGCTGCACCAGCCCCATGCCCAGAGCAGGCTGACTCGGCTGTAACATAAATAAATAATGTTTTTTTAATTAAAATATATTTAAGTTACTTACTCAGAGTATCAGATTTTGGCATTTAATTGCCCAAACAATTTGGGTGAACATATATCACTGCAGTATGATGCTTTTAATTCTTCTGAGAAAATACTTGGAAAGAGGGTAGTTGTATCAAACCTCCAGTCCTTTTGTGAGGAATCTCTGCACTGATTTCCACAGAGGGTGCACCAACCCACACTCCCACTAACAGTGGAAAAGCACTCCTTTTTTCCCACAGCTCCTCCAGCATTTGCTATTGCTTGGTTTCTTTTTTTTTTTTTTTTAATTTTTTTATTTTTTTTTCTTGTTTCAGAACTTTTGTTTGTTTATTTATTTATTTTTATGGCCGGCTCAGCCTGCCCTGAGGGCAGGGCTGGCATAGCATGCGGTGCCAGGGATCGAACCACGGTCCCTGCAGCCACCTAAGCTTTCCTAAGCAGGCGCTTTAGACCACTGAGCCATCCTGCCAGGCCCTCTGATAAATCTCTTTAAAAAAAAAAAAAAAAAAAAAACTTTTTTTAAATCAGGGCAGGGCAAAAGCTTGCCTAAGCAGGCCCTTTAAACCACTGAGCTATCTCACCAGCCCCTCTGATAAATCTCTTTGTCTCTTACATGTCCTAAAAATTCCTTTTCCTTGACTGGAATCAGTAATTCTCCAGGTAGGGTGAGTTTAGGAACCTGCTAGGACCTTGTCCGGTAGCATAGGCAACAGAAAAAAAAAAAATTATTATTTGGGTTGTGGATTTGGTTTGAGGCTGGCCTTAAACTCACAGCAATCTTCCTGCTGTGGCCTCCTGAATATTGGGATTATAGGCATGTGCCACCATGCCATTTTTTCAGAAAAAGTATTAGTAAGATACATCAGGGGCCAGGCATGGTGGTGCATACCTGTAATCCCAACACTTGGGAGGCTGAGGCAGGAGGACCGGTGCAAGTTCAAGACCATCCTGCACTACAAAAGTGAGCTCAAGGCCAGCCTGAACTGCATAGTGAGACCCTCTCTCAAAAGGACAAAAAAAAAAAAAAAAAAAGCTACATTAGGGTTATTGTAACAAGTTTTAATCAGGAGTACATTACACTTAGGAATATTTCAAATACTCATAACCTCATGCGACTGATGGCTCTATCACAGCTCTAGATATTTGTAGAGTTGACTGCCTCTTATTTCAAATGTCCCCTGTCGTAAAGGACTTTACCCCAAAAAGTCCATGCGTTACCCAATTGTACTTTCTTCTTAGACTTTAATGCCACCTGAGATTATTTTATGTGTATGTTTCCCAGAGTTCCAGAAAATCAGAGATTTCATCTTTTTCATACCTATGGAAGCCTGGCATGGTGGTACACACCCGTAATCCCAGCACTCAGGAAGCTGAGGCACGAAGATCACCATGAGTTTGAGGCCAGCCCAAGCTATGTAGTAAACTGAAGGCCAGCCTGGAATACACTGTGAGACCTTATCTCAAAAAGAAATAGTTCAGCTCAATCACACAAGTGACACCTGGCCACCAGTAAGCATCATGGACATTGTCCACGTACATGACATACTGCAACTTTGTGCAATATCCTATCCCCAAACTGTTAGAAGTTCTGGTCATATAGTTGCAATTCCAGTATTTATGCTATGTTTTATTCTTAGTAGTTCTTTATTACCATGGAAACTTTTTCTATTATATTTTCTCTTAGTATTAGAAACTTTAAAAAGAAAAAAGTTATATATATGTATATATATATATACATTATACACACAAGATAGGATAGATATACAGCGACTTTCTCTTAGTTCATTGAGAATTAAATTTGTACAAATATTATTTAGACAAGATGTCAGTTCTGCATCTTGTCCTCTGAATAACTACTATGAAGACAACAATATGTGTTATAATAATAATTGTAACCATCCTACTAACTTGTTTTGAAACTATTTCATTGCTGTTTTATTTTTTCTCATTTAAATGAATAAAAATAAATGGGGGGTTGGGGAGATAGCTCAGTAGAATAAGTGCTTGCCTGGCAAGCACAGGGTTCTGAGTTCAATCCCTGGTCCCACAATAAATAAATACATACATACATACATGCATAAAAATAAATTTTAAAAAAACAAAACAAAATAAAAAAGAAACAGTTTAGATACTGCCTAACACAGAAAAGATTTTTTAATTTATTGTTTCTTTGATTTTTTTGTTTGTTTTTTGTGGAACCAGGGATCGAACTTAGGACCTTACAAGAAAAGACTTTTTTTAAAAACTTTTTTATGTTATGTGGTGCCGGGGAATCAAACCGTACTCCCTGCAGTTGCCTAAGGTTGCCCAGTCAGGGGCTCTAGACCGCTGAGCTAACTCCCCAGCCTCAAGACTCTTTAAGGGATGAGTGATCACTTTGCCCTTGCATGCTCCCAGGAAGAGTAAGGGAGAGGCTGGTCATAGTGATGCGCCCCTGTAATCCCAGCACTTGGAGGGCTACCACAAGTTTGAGGCCAGCCTAGATGACATAGTGAATTCAAGGCCAGTCTGAACTATATAATAACACCCTGTCTTGTCTCTTTTCTTGTCTTGTCTTGTCTTTTTTTTTTTTTTTTTGCGGGACCAGGAATTGAACTCACAAGCTTGCACTTGCCAGGCAGACACTTGTGCCATGGAGCTATCTTCCCAGCCCAAGACCCTGTCTCAAAGAATAAAATAAAATGAGAATAAAATTTAAAAAAAAGAGCAAGAGAGATGCAGCAAGCGCTTATAAATCCACAGATTCAAGAAGCAGGACAAGGCTGCCAATATAATTACCAAGCCTCATAACGCTCAGCTAATGAGAATGGCAAGGACTGACTCCCTCCTAAGCCAAGCCTGGGTTCCTAGGAGGTGCTGTACACCTCCAATCCCAGCCCTCGAGAGGCTGAGGCAGGGGGCTCACCATGAGTTTGAAGCCATCCTGGGCTACATAGTGAGTTAAAACCCATCCTGGACCATATCGTAAGACCCTGTCTCAAACAAAAACTTGTAAAACAGATATACCCCACTACTTGAAAGGCTGAGGCAAGAGGATCACTTAAGCCAGGCAACCTCCATCTCAAAAAAATAAAAATAAGTAAATAAAGCCTGGCGTGGTGGTTCATGCCTGTAATCCCAGCACTCGGGAGGCTGAGGCAGGAGGATCAGTGCAAGTTTGAGACCAGCCTCAGCTACAAAAGTGAACTCAAGGCCAGCCTGAACTGCATAGCGAGACCCTGTCTCAATAAATAAATAAGTAAATAAATAAATAAATAAATAAATAAAATTCTAAATAATTTATTTCTCCATCTCAAAAGGAAAAAAAAATAATCAGGCATTAATAGTACAAGTAGGGCCCGGCGAGATGGCTCAGTGGTCTAAAGCACCTGCTTGGAAAAGTTTGGGCGGCTTCAGGGACCGCGGTTCGATCCCCAGCACCACATGCTGCGCCAGCCCTGCCTTCAGGGTGGGCTGAACCGGCCATAAAAAATGAATGAATAAACAAAGGTTCTGAAACAAGAAATAAATAAATAAAATTAAAAATTCTTTTAAAAAAATAGTACAAGTAGAGGGCTCGAGAGATAGCTCAGGGGCACAAGTGCTTGCCTGGCAAGTGCAAAGTCCTGAGTTCGATCCCTGGTTCCAAGAAAACAAAAACAAACAAACAAACAAAATAGTATAAGTAGAACAAGGGGGTGCTAAGCAGCACCCCAGGACCATTCTGCCTCCAAAGCACCCCTACCAAGCCTTTTTTTTTGAGACAGGGTCTTGCTATGCAGTTGAGGCTGGCCTTGAGCTCACTTTTGTAACCCAGGCTGGTCTCAAACTTGCACCAATCCTCCTGCCTCAGCCTCCCATGTGCTGGGATTATAGACATGCGCCACTATGCCCAGCTTACCAAGCCTAACTTTGCACAGCATGCCCGATGCCTTTCCTGTCATCTCAGCACCATGTCTCTGCTTGGGAGCTTCAATAAATGCAGCTGCCTCTCCTTCACCACCAACCATATGCTCTGCGGTTCATTGCTGGCTGCACTCAGCAGCTTGGAATCTGTCTGTTGGATCCACCACCCAGTGACATGCAGACAGGAGCAAACCTGTATATGCCACCTGGGTCCCAGCGGGCACGCAGAGCCCCCTCTGTCTGCACATGAGTGGTGGTTGTCACTTTGCAACCAGTAAGTGGGTTTGGGGTTGCAGTTGGGCCCCTGAGCTCTCTACCAGTTTTGCCATCTCTGCCATAGAGCATGATTCATTCAGTAGCACTTCTGAAAGCCCTTATGCCTTCAGTTTCCTATAAATCTAAACACACATTTACCATCCAGCAACTCCATTTCCAGGTATAACCCAAGAGAAATTAAAGCATATGCCCACAGAAGGACTCATACATGAACGTTCCTAGAGGCTATTATTCATACTAGCCCCAAACAGGAAGTAATTAGTATGGCCGCACACTCATACAATGGAATGCTACCCACCAATACAAAGGAAAAAATTACTAATACAGGCACCGGCTGAGAGAAATCTCAAAAGCATCAGTGATGTGCAGAAAACCAGACCACAGCAGATCACGTTCCGTTTCTATGAAATTCCAGAAGAGGCAGCTCTGAGGTGGCAGAAGGCCAGTCGCAGAGGGCAAGACCACAAGGACAGAGGGAAAGGGTGGTGTGGGAGCCTGGGGGCTGAGGAGCTGCTCTCCGCCTGCACTGTTGTGGGGTTCACAAGACCCCATGCAGGCACAATATGCATTTAAGTGTGCACTTAAAATGGGTACATTTTGTTTAAATTTTTCCTTGTTATGGTTTGTGACTAGTTGTCCCCACAAAGCCTCATGCACTCCTTGAGTGGGGACTTCTAGAGTTTGAGATTGACTCATGCATGATCCACTGGGATTATGGGTGATCTACTGGGATTACAGGTTTTAGCACTGCTGGGATTATGGGTGTGAGTTTTACACCCAACCTGTGACAGAGAGCCTGAATGCAATGTAAGAGAGACAGAGAAACCTGCCAGTATTTCTGTTCCACTGCCATGAACTGGACGCTCTCTGCCCTGTGCCACTCTGCCTTGGAGCCAGCTGAGTATAGACTGAAACTTCCAGTAACTGTGAGCTAAATAAACCTTTCCTGAGCCAGGTGTGGTGGCACATGCCTGTAATTCCAGCACGTGGAAGGCTGAGGCAGGAGGATTCAGTGCAAGTTCAAGACCAGCCTGGGCTACAAAAGTGAGCTCAAGGCCAGCCTGAACTGCATGGCAAGACCCTATCTCAAAAAGACAAAAAAGAAAGAGAGAGAGAGAGAGAGAGAGAGAGAGAGAGAGAGAGAGAGAGAGAGAGATCCTATAGGAGCCCCATGGTTGGGGGCGAGTTCCAGGGGTAAAGAGGTTTGAGACAGGGTTTCACTGTGCAGTTCAGGCTGGTTCTGAACTCACTTCACAGCATAGGCTGGCCTCAAACTCACAGTGATCCTCCTGCCTCAGCCACCTGAGTTTTGGCATTATAGGTGTGCACCACCATGCCTAGCCTATTTTATTTTGTGATGTCATATTAAATTGGTAAATCAGCCACTGTGGGCTCAAACTTGTGATCCTCCTATTTCAGTCTCCCAGAGACTAGATTTACAGGTGTGCACCAGCACAACATGGCCACAATTTTATTTATTTATTTTATTTATTTTTTATTTATTTATTTCTATTTTTATTTTTGCAGTACCAGAGATCGAACTCAGGACCTTGCCCTTGCCAGGCAGAGGCTTATGCCACTGAGCTATATCACTGGCTGGCCACAATTTTAATAATGCCTTAATTAGATCCTGAAGACTTTTAACCTTTCAGAGCAGTACTGGCCAGTAGAAATACAATGTAACTACAATCTAAACTTTTCTATGGGCCAGCAAGATGGTTCAGTGGTGTCTAAAGCACCTGCTTGGCAAGTTTAGACAACCGCAGGGACTGCAGCTTGATCCCTAGCACCACATACTGTACCAGCCCCACCCCCAGGGCAGGCTGAGCCAGCCATAATACAAATAAATAAGTAAATAAATTTTTCTAGCAGCCAAATAAAAGAGCAAGAGAAAAGAATACATGTCAAGTTAATGTTAATATTTTTATTAAACCTAATGCATCCGAAATAGCATTTCAACATGTCATAAATACAAAAATTACTAGCCAAGCCTGGTGGTATGTGCCTGTAATTCCAGAACTTGGGAAGCTGAGGCAGGAGGATCACTGTAAGTTCAAGGCTAGCATGGGTTACATAGTGAAACCTTGTCTCAAAAAAAAATTACTAATAAAATAGTGTCAGGCCAGGTGTGGTGGCACATACCTATAATCCCAGCACTTAGGAAGCTGAAGCAGGAGGATTGTTTGTGAGTTCAAGACCAGCCTGGGCTACAAACGTGAGCTTAAGTCCAGCCTGAACTGCATAGCAAGACGCTGTCTCAATTTAAAAAAAAAAAAAAAAAAAAAAAAGCTAGTATGTATGTGAGACAGAGGATAGACAGAGGATTAGGACACGGTTCAGCTAGCCATGACCCCATCAATCACAGAGGTCCAGGACATACATACCTAAAGAGGTCCCAAGCCCCACTGAGAGGACCAATTAGAAAATGCTATCTGCACTTCTTATACTGTAAAATCAAGCAGATTCTGATAGGATGGCCTAGATCTGATATCAGCCTGAAGAACAGGGAGTGTAAAACAGTCATTAACCTTGTGGTCCCAGGGAAACCTCCCCCACACACTTCTTTCCCCATCTTTGGTTGGCTCACGCCACTGTGCAGACAATATTTCTTTTCCTTCCTTTAATAAATGTAAAATCTCACTACTTTTCTTTTTTCTTTTTTTTTCCCCCAGGACTGGGGTTTGAACTCACAATCTTGCACTTGCCAGGCAGGAGCTTGTGCCATGGAGCTATCTCCCCAGCCTCTCACTACTTTTCTTTATGTTTTGTCTAATTCTTTATTGAAGACACCAAGAACCTAGAAAGAACCCACAGCACCCAGAACCTGGTAACACGTGTGAACATGTAAAAATTATATACAGCACATGCATGTTAACACAGAGATGTGCGTGCACTCACACACACACACACACACACACACACAGCGTGTCAGTTCTACGTCCTCTGCCCTGGTATTTTGCACCAGGATCCATTGCACCATCTCAGTTCAGCCTGGCTCTGTTTCTAGTGCTCAAAAGGTACCTGAGCCAGGTGTCTGCCACATGGGAAGCCCAGACCCAGAGTCTCTTGTGGAAATGCTGGCAATCTGAGGCAGATGGCACTTGTACCCCACCGGGAACAAAGGGCACTTGAGCCGAGCCAGCTTGGGCCAGCTTTGCTTCCTAGAAGGTGGAGATTCTGGATCCCGTGTTCACAGTGAGCCCACAGAGGTTCAAGCACAGCCCGGGGTTCTTTGGTCTAGATTGGCTCAATGCTTCCTGGTTGCTCTGCCCCCAGAGCCTCTGGATTCTGACTGAGCTCAAGGCAGGCAGAGAAATCGACTTCCTGGGCTGGCTGGTGAAATTCTTAGGATGGGGCCTCCCCTAGCAGCCTGAGATAAGAGCCCCACCCAGATGGGCCTGCCTTGCAGGGATCCTGAGCAGCTGGCCTATCTGACAGGGCAGTCCCCGAGGAGAAATTATGCAATCTCCTGTCCCAGCTCATAAAAGCAGCAGGGCTACGGCACCTCCCACATGCTGCTGGGGCTCTCCTCCTTGAGTGAAAGTGAAACCAGACATCCCTCCCAGGCGTCAGAGCCCACCCTGCCCCAGAGCCCAGCCAGCACTCTCTGAGCTGTCCTGTCTCCCTACACTGCAGGTCTTGCTCAAAGGCCACTACCTCAGGGAAGCCTTCCTCCGACACACCTGCAAACACTCTGCCTTTCTCTTGCTCAGAATATATGTTCCTCTTCTGCTTTTCTTCTTTTGTTTTAATTATTTTGTTTTGCTTTCTTTTTTTTTTTTTTTTTTTTTTTTTTTTTTTTTTTTTTTTTTTTTTTTTTTTTTTTTTTTTTTTTTTTTTTTTTTTTTTTTTTTTTTTTTTTTTTTTTTTTTTTTTTTTTTTAACATTATGGCCTGGCTAGCTCAGCCTGCCCTGGGGGTGGGGCTGATGAAGCATGTGTTGCCAGGGATCAAACCACAGTCCCTGTGGTTGCCTAAGCTTGCCTAAGCAGGCGCTTTAAACAGTTGAGCCATCTTGCCGGCCCTTGTTTTGCTTTTTGAGACACAGCCTCACTGCATGTTCTAGAATAACCCTGAACTCATTATGTAGGCTCTTCCTGCCTCAGCCTCCTGGAATGCTGAAACAAGGGGTGCTATTTTATCATTATTATTATTATTATTATTATTATTATTATTATTTTGGTACTAGAGCTTGCACTAGGGGTCATCACACCAACCTACACCATCAGTCCATTTTTTAAAAAATTAAATCTTTTCATTTTTTATTTTAAGACACGATCCCTAGGCTGAGCCAGGAGGATTGCAAATTGAAGTCTAACCTGGGAAATTTAATAAGTCAGCAAGCACCCATTTCAAAGTAAATGCCTTGATTACTTTTCCTTCATTGTTGAGACGAAACACCCAACACCCAAAGCTAAGGGAGGAAAGGTTTATGGAACTCACAATTTAGGGAGGTTTCAATCTACAACCAGTTGGCTCCAAGACAGGGTTGCCACGGTGAAGGATGACTGCTCCAGGTGGCAGAAGATGGGAGAAACACCAAGAGCGACAGCAAAGACAGCAAGGATCTTTTCTAGGCTGCTCAAATAGCTCAGTCGATTAAAGTGCCTGCAAGCAAGTGCAGGGTGGGGAGGTAGTGCGGGTCCCCTCCCCCAGCACTGAGACAGCAACTGAGACTGGGCATGGTGGCGAGCACCTGTAATCCCAGCTCTCGGGAGGCTGGAAACAGGCGATCACTATGAGTTCAATCTACTAGTGAGACCCTGAACACCCTGTCGACCCTTCCCTAAGATGCAAAAATGATCAACGATCTTATCTTTTGTTTTTTTTTTTTTTTTTTTGTCTTTTTGAGACAGGGTCTCGCTATGCAGTTCAGGCTGGCCTTGAGCTCACTTTTGTAGCCCAGGCTCGCCTCGAACTCGCACGGATCCTCCTGTCCCAGCCTCCTGAGTGCTGGGATTACAGGCGTGCGCCACCATGTCCGGCAATCTTTTCTTCCTTTATATTATAAGCAGGCTACTACATCCTAAGGCAGGTCAGGTGTACCACTCACACCCTCTCTGGGATATTTACACAGTAAGGACCCTGGTCCCTTGCCGAGTCACTTCATTAAATTCCTAAGCTTCTCAAGGTGACACCATGTATTGGCCATTACAGTAGGAAATAGGCTGGACATGGCCTGCGTGACTGTAATCCCAGCACTCATGGGGCTGAAGCCTGAGGTAGGAGACAATGGTGTGGCAAAGCCGGCTGGTGAAGTAGCTGCGGCCTGATGATTACAAGCCAGCGGGACACCCTCACAGGTCAGTTCCCAGCGCCCTGCACATAGACTTCTCATAAAAAGCAGCCTGACATCAGCCTGAGGAGCAGATGACACAAGAAGGACCGGGGACATTGAGGTTTTTGCCATAGCTTTCTTCTTGTGCAGTGAGTGACTCACCCTCCCTCTGTGAGGTACCTCTCTTCCTACTTTTTTTGGCCCAAACTCATTTCACAGACGG
>PVJA010025373.1:0-30837 GCA_004027025.1 Myocastor coypus
GGGCCAGCGGTCCTTGTGCTCTTTCAAGTTTGTGGAGGGGGCGTTCTTGGAGCAGAGTCTGGGGTCAGGGGAGGGGTGACGCAGGTAACTCACCCCTTTTCTTCCTTGTCTTTGCTGTTTTCTTTTTGAGACAAGGTCTTGCTATGTAGCTCAGGCTGGCCTTGAACTTGTGGCAGTCCTCGTCCCTCAGCCCTCCAATTGCAGGTGTCTGCCATCATGCCAGGCCCAGGAAGGTCAGTCAGTTGGTTGGTCAGCCTGCCTGCCTGCCTATTCGTCTGTCCGTCTGTCCGTCCGTCTATCTACCTGGAAAAAAGGTAAAACAAAATTTCATAACAAAGCAGGAGAATAGCAGTGGTAAGAATGGCTAGTGCATCACATGTTATCTTTAAAGTAATTGCTTAGCATATGTGATGCGGGCCTTTCCCCCATTCCCTGAGGTCCTGGCCTCTTTCACCCCATTCTCGTTCCTTTTTCCTTCTGAACAATTTCTTTTCATTTCACAATACCTATTGCACATTTTAGACTTTATTTACTCATGTAGTTCCTCACACCGTGGAGACAATCCAGTATGAATGTGATTTATTGCACTTGTGAGTATGGTCTTGAGTTGCATCCATTTACCTAGAGAAGTCTCAGTTTATCCTTTTTCATGGCTGAGCAGTACTCCATTTTATAAAAATACCACAATATTTTAAATTTATTCTTCAGTTGTTGGGCACCAGGGTTATTTCTAATGTCTTGTGGTGTTATTTTTGGGCTCGTCTTTGGAGGGTGTATGTCATCTGCAAATCATGAAATTTAACTTCTTCCTCTCCCGTCTTTATTCCTTTCATTTCTTTCTCTTGTCTAATTGCTCTGCCTGGTGTTTCCAGAACTATACTGAACAGAGGTAGTGATACTGAGCACTGTTGTCCTGTTCCTGATTTTAGGGTGAAAGCTTTCAGCTTTTGTTCACTTAGTACAATGTTGGTTTTTGGGTTGTCCTATGGGGGATTGGGCTGTAGTTCTCTTTTTTGATTGGGTCTTTCTCCGGCTTTGTATTAGGGAAATGCTTGCCCCAGGAATGAGTTAGGAAGCATTGCTTCCCTTTAATGTCATCAAAGAGCTCGAGGAGCCCTGGCATTTAATGTTCTGTAAAGTTCTTGCAGAATTGAGCAGTGAGTCCACCAGGACCTGGGTTCTTCTTTGTTGGTAACTTTTAAATTACATTTTCAATTATATTGGCCGATACTGTGGTTTGTACTGCTCAGGAGGAAAAAACGAATGAGAATTGGGTGAAAGAGAACAGGATATAAACTTATGCACAAGTTTTATATCTTCTTGATTCCGCTTTGGCGATTCATACATACCTAGGAATGCATCCATTTCTTCTGTGTTTTCCACCCTATAAGAGTAAAAGGTCTCAGTGTAGGTAGTGATAATCTTCCGGATTTTCCCAGGATCTGCAGTGATTTCACCGCTTTTCATTTCTCTTGTTATGAATTTGAGTCTTTCCTTTTTTTGATAAGGTTGGCTAAAAGTTTATAAATTTTATTTATTCTTTCAAAGAATTAACTCTTCAGTTCATTAATTGTTTGTATTGTTTTCTTAATCTCCATTGTGTTAAGTTTTACTCTTACCTTTGTAATTTCCTTCCTCGCATGGGCTTTGGGCATAAGTTGCTCTTCTTTTTAGAAGCTTGAAGTGCCACATTAGACCGTTCATTCTTGCTCATTCTGTTTTCTTGGTGTGAGAATTCACCACTATAAATTTCCCTCTTAGGATTTCTTCCACTGCATTCCACAGGTTTCAGTACATTGTATCTGTATTTTTGTTTAATTGCAGATATTGTGTAATTTCTTATGGGATGCCTTGTTGTTCAGGAGAGTGTCATTTAATTTCTCTATGTTTATGGATTTTTTCGTGGTTTCTTTTTGCCATTAATTTTCAGTTTCATTGCACAATGGATAGCTAGCTGTTTTTGCACTTACTGGAGCATGTTCTATCGGCTAGTAAATGTTCTATTTGAAAGAATATCCCATGTGCCCGTGAATGTGCACCCTGATGTTTCTGGGTGAACACTCTGTGAACATCTGCTGCATCCATTTGTCCACAGGTTTGCTTCAGTTCTGTTCTTTCTCTGCAGATTTTTGTCTCATCAAGCTGTCTGGCTGTGACAGATATTAAGGTCCCCCATTTTAATTGTGTTGTTGTTCATTTGATTTTTTTCTCATATAGGTGGGTGCTCCTGCATTTGGTGCACACGTATTTATGATTGTTAGCCCCTCCTCTCAAAGTTTTCCCTTTGGGTGACCTATGTAGTGACCTCCAGAAGGTGTGTTAATGGCTGTTTCTCAGGAGCTTTCTGAAACAGCTCCTGTGTGAACAAAGTAAGTGACTCTGGTGTGGGGCTGATTGGAGGCTGCAGTGACCTCTCCCTGGTTGCTTAGTGCTCCACACTGTCCTTGCGTAGCTCCCCACAATCCTCCAGACGGTTTATTATGTGAACCCCTGTAATTACATCTGCCCCCCCCCACCATAATAGGGATACTCTTTCAACTCAAAGGCCTTGACTAGATTGCCTCTGCAAAGTCTCTTACTGCAATAGGTTCTGGGGATGAGGATGGAATAGCTCTCATTAGACCACATGGGGAGACTGACTATCAGTGCAGTAAGTGCCCGAGACGGTCCTGGGAGCAGTGGCTCCTGAGTAGACTCCGGGAAGGTGATGTGCTTAGGGAGGAGACAGCAACTTTCTGCAGTGTAGTCTGGGTAGGCCTCTCTGAAAACATGATCGAAACTTTAGAAAATTGAGATGTAATGTATAATACTATAAGCTTCACCCTTTAAGCTTGTAATTTGTGGTTTTGCAAGGGGAACCATACAATATATGATAGTTTTTTTTTTTTTTTGTCCTTTTGAGACAGGGTCTCATTATGCAATTCAGGCTGGCCTTGAGCTCACTCTTGTAGCCCAAGCTGGTCTCGAACTCACACCGATCCTCCTGCCTCAGCCTCCCAAGTCCTGGTCATGCAGGAAGAAAAAACTGGTCTGGGGTGGATGACCTCCAATAGGGAACCTCCAAATGATATAGGGAATACTGATCCCCAACCTGAAAAGTACCTGGGACGAGTTCGTGTTCTCTAAAATCAAAGAACAAATTTTAGGAACAAATGGAGGTAATGAGCAGAACATATTTATTGGGGGAAAGAAAGCTCCTGAGAGGGACAGGAGGGGGGTCCCGAGTGGGTGTCCCCCAAAAGCTCTCTACCGCCCTTGTTTCTTAATATTTTTCTGTCCTTCCCCCTTCCCCTTCCCTCCCTCCATGCATTGCTCCCCAATCCACTTGAAGGAAGATCCCGTTGCTGCCTGCGTAGCTGTCTTCTACTTGATGCCTTTTCTGTGTAAGAGAAGCCGCGTGATATTTAAGCTTGTGAGTCTGATTTAGTTCACTTACCATATGTCTTTAGGACTGGAGAAGGCTTGGCATGCGGGTCCAAAGCAAAAGCGGAAGTTGTAGTTGACGGGGGAAGAAGACGGAAGTCAATCTCTAGCGGCTCGTAGTTTGTGCAGGGTCCCTGTGCCACGCTGACTTCTCGCCATGTGATGACCTGGCGGATGTTACATGGGCGCAGACCCATCACCCACCAGAGAAAGGAAAGCCAACTCAACAAAGAAAAAGAAAAATAATAATATTCCTCTGGTGTCTGCGGGTCTGCAGTGGTGTCTAAGTTGAACCCCAGAAATGTGCTATGTGATCCCGCTGAGCTGCTGGTAGAATCTGAGCTGAGCGAGGGGCTGATCTTGGCCTCTGGATGTGGGGGTCAGCCTGGTCTTCAGCTAACAGCATTGTGGACGTCCAGGTCTCCTCAGCATGATCGTCTCTAAGGTGCTCTCCCAGCTGCTGTGACGCCCTGGGGCAGGGAAGCCCAGGCCTGCTGCCTGCGCTGCATGCAGTGACCCTGTCAGGACCCTGCACAGTCTCCTCCCTCTCACACCGCTGACTCCACTTACACGATGGCTGCTGGCTGGGGGAACATCTTTGTCCTGTTGCAGGACAAGGACGCTTGCCTGCTGATGCCACTGGGCCAGAGCCCCTCTTCTGGGTGCAGGCCAGGGTGCATTTCTGGTGCTCTACATTTCGGTTGGGTGTGGCTTTTGGCAGCCACTGGAGAGGCATCCTGGTGGTCCCAGCTCCTCCTCTCAGCAGAATCCCTCAGGCTGCTTCCCACCTGCCTGCAGGCTACTGTGACTGGCTGGCTCTTCCCCGATTCTGCTCCAAGATGTTGGCAGTGCAGTGACCCGGACTTGTTCTGCTGCTGGAGTTCATCCCAGGCTCTCTGACTTAAATTAGTGGCCCTGCCTCCCGCTATCTGTGTCCAGTCTGGGGCCTGGAGCACCATGCCGGCTCACCTCCCTCAGAAACCGCTGCCGCCACATGGCCTCTCCGGCAGCGTCGTCTAGCATCCTCCCTGCTGCTTCCGACTTCGCCCACGGCCCGGCTGCTGTTCCTCTCCTTCTTCCCACCAGCAGGGTCTTCCTTGATGCATTCCCTTTCTGTTTTCAGCCCTCTGTAACTTTCACTTAGAGGTGTTTAATCGTGCTGGGCAGGTTGATTCGTTAGTGTTTTATCTTTTTGAGACAGGATTTCACTATGCAGGTCAGGCCAGCTTTGAGTTCACTTTGAGGCCCACCCTGATCTTGAACTCCCAGCTGTCCTCCTGCCTCAGCTTCCCAAGTGCTGGGATTACAGGCATGTGCCACCGTGCAGGGCCAACTCCCAGGTATTTCAACGCTTCTTGAAGTTACTGAGCTGTTCCTAGTACTTCTTTCTCAGCTACCTCATTACTGGTGTACAGAAAAGCTATTGATTGTTTACTGTTGATCCGTGTCCTACCTTTTACGTGGTTGGAGGCTGACAGATAAGCCCCGCCCCCCCCCCCCCCGCCCCCGACACCAGGGCCGATGTCATCTCATTGTTTTCTAGCCTGCACTGTTGTAGTATTTTTTCTAACTGGTTTATCTCATTTCCTGCTCCCCATCTGTCCTCAGAGTGACGCCTTAAAACTATGAGACACCCTTGGACTCTGCCAAAGCCTTCTGGGCCTTTCCATTGTGCCCAGGATAAAAACTAGAGTCCTCAGCCTCCGCCACTCTGCGCACTAGTCCTGCCCAGGCTCTGGTTAGCCTTGCCCTGTGACATCAGCACCAGGGGCCTCTACCTTCCCATCGGGCCCCGGCACATGCCAGTGCCCTCTGCCCTGCCGTCTGGTCCCTGATGTTCCCCCCTCCCGTGCTCCTCTGCCGCCTGACTTGTTCAGGCTTCCTCTTCCCCACTCCCCTCAGTTCCATGTTCTGATGTCACCTCAGAGTTGCTGGCTTGAACCATTCTGTTTAAAATACAAACACTTCCTCCTCATGGCCACTGACTAATCCTTGCCATTTGCTCTTTCTCCATTGCATTTATGGCCTTTAAAATAATATGTAATTATATGAATCAGCGTCTAATCCAGAGATAGAACCCAGGGGCAAAATGGCTGAGTTTATATAATGCATAGTGACAAAGACCAGTATAAAGAGAATCGCTGTGTTTGCTGGGAAAACGCTGAGGAAGAAGTAAACTGAGGGGGGCCCGGCGGGATGGCTCAGTGTTCTAAAGCGCCTGCTTGGGAAAGCTTGGGCGGCTTCAGGGACCGTGGTTCAATCCCCGGCACCACATGCTGCACCAGCCCTGCCCCCGGGACGGGCTGAGCCAGCCATAAAAATGAGTGAATAAACAAATAAAGGTTCTGAAACAAGAAAAAAACAACAACAAAAAAAAAAATTAAAAAAAAAAATAAAGAAGTAAACTGAGGTGTTCCATTCTGTGAGTCTGGATTCAGACCTGGGAAAATCTGGAGTGTGACTCAAGGAATCTTGGGGTCTTTCGTGTACTTCCCAGGGCCATAGCTGGTCATGGCCAGGGCAGAGGTAAGTAGATAGGGAAAGGCTGGGTGGACCGGCAGCAGGAAGCTTTTCTTCCTCCCCATAGACAGGTGAGCTGTGACCAAGAAGCCCCCAAGGCCCACTGGGGGTCCCCTGGGGTGTCCCACTGAACAGCCAGAGAGGTTCATGATGAGCTCATTCTGCAAGAGTCTCAGATGTCCTCTGCTTGTGTCATCTACACAGGACAGCAGGAGGGAGATAAGAATCAGAAGCATCCTGGAGCTGAGGAGGAAGGTGCATCTCCCCACGCGTTTCCTAACAGCTTTGGATTTTCCCAGGTATAAAAGGGAAACGCCCACTGAGTCCAGGACATTAGGGCTGGGCGGGCCTGAAGGCTGCGTCTGGAGCTGCAGCCGAGAAGCCCACCCAGGCGCCGGCACCTGCTCCTCTGCTCTGCGTATGCTCTTCCCTCCCCCAAGGACAGTGGCACCTTTGTGGCATTCTTTGTACCTAGAAGAAGGCTGGGTGTATAGAAAATGTGCGAAAGCCGTTCACCACGTGAACACATTTATCCCTCTAAGGCCGCACGTGGCACGACATCTCACGGACGTAGAATGTTTTGTGGCGCCACTGTTGTTTTGATAGCTGGGCTGACTTGCTGCTGGGCATGAGGTCTGGTCCGTGGGGGGCAAAGACGGGAGTGGCTGGACCTTTGGAGATGGAAGGAGAGGTTTCGCCACGCTGTCAGCGGAGGAGCCGAGGGCAAGGCCTCTGAGGCGCAGGCCAGCATTACGTCCCTGTAGGCAGGGAGGCGCTGCTGACGATGGCCGCCCAAGTGGTACCTGGGCTCCTGCTGGCTGCAGCAGCGCGAGAGGATGAAGGACCTCGGTGGTGTCCCAGTCAGCCTGGGCGACTCTTTCAAAATGAATGAATAATCCCCCAAGAGACATGCCTGGGACGCAGGAGCCCTGAGTGCTCACCACATTATCGAAGGACTCCATTAGCTGGTTTTCTGTGAAGCTGACTTCCTAAGAAGTTGGCTTTTGCCTGCCTGGAAGATCTGCCCTCAGAATCCGATGGCCAGCTTGGGCAGGAGGTGGCGGCGGTGTCTACACCTTACTCCTTGATTGAATTTGATCGCTTTGTTCATAAAACCAAGAAGCTCTACATTGACAGCTGTGCCCAGGGAACCTAGGCTCTGGAACTGAACCACAAGATGACTGAAGGACCGCTGTGGCCAGAACTGAAGAAATGTCACAACGAAGAGAAGTACCTCAATAGAAAGCTAATATCTGTCCAGCCAGCCCAAGGAACACAACCAGGGTGTGAAACTTTTCAACGTGTGCTCCACGCATGCCAAACTTGCGACTGTGGTTGTGGCTTTGATTGTGTTAGTGGTGCTTACATGACTCTGGTGTCTGTGACGTAGTAAATACAGTGGCTGGTTGGGGAGCCTCGGACCTGGCAGGTGTGTTTTCAGGAAGCTGTGCTCTCAGGGATGTGTACTGGAGCCCAGGTGGAACTCTCATCTCTAAGCTTTTGTCTTTGCTCTGTGCAGAGGAAGTGAGAACTTTGCAAGGAAAGGCGGGTCCTGAAAATGGACGGACGATCACCCATCACTGCACGGAGCTCACCTCTGTGGAATTCTCTTTTGGGGGCAGGGTCTTCCCTTGGGCGCATAGCCATGGATGTTTAGAACAGTAGGCTGTTGCTTTTCCCTTGGAGTAAGATTCTGCCACAGTGCAGGCTGGGGCTGGTCCTCTAATAGGGCCACAGTGAGACAAGGTTGCCACCCTGTGCCAGCCACACGCTGAGATTCCTTCAAAGACGGCAGCCCTTTGGGAAGTCTTTTGACTTTAGGTAGCATTCCTTTGGTTGGTGACAGCTGTGATTGTCAGCACCCTGGGTTTGATGGACTTCCATCAGTATGGAGTATGTGGAGGTCAGTGGCCGTGCTGCGGCGCAGACCCTGGCTGTCGACTCCTAGAGGCAGCACACGTCCTCGTGCACCTTCTCGGAGTTTTGCCTATTGCTGGGTTGCTTTGGAGTTAAATGAATTACCTTAAGGGGCCTTGAAATTACACAGCACTCTGTGATTAAGAAGCTAACTCTTTTTCTGTCATTGACTTTTTGAACAAAAAGACTGAATTAGTTGGGGATAGCATCAAGTTTATTCTGCAGCATTTGGCTCATGCCGATATAAGAGCCACGAGGCGGAGTGTAGCCAGAGGCACGTGGTTTAGGAGAGGAAAGGCCAGCTGGGACCCGCTGCGTGGCGCCCCCTTCCGCTTGGTTCACTGCTGTCTGGTTATCCCCACGCTTTGCTCTCCTCTTGCCACTGTTGGCTAGCACTCACGAAATTCCCGTGCAATAGATTCTGCGAAAGAGAAGGAAACCGTTCAAAGGAAAGGAGCCGCTGGGACGGAGGAAAGGAGGGAAAAAAGAAAGGAGAAAGGGGAAGAGAAATATATATGTCTGTACACAAAATAGCTGGCATAACTGCACTGCTGGTTTCTGCTAGTCTATTGAAAGGAGCAGTTAATGCTAAATCTTTTCATCTCCTTTTTAATTTTGCGTACCTTGGTTTTTTGGATGAACTTTGCATGCTTATATCTGGTAATCTGAACAACTGATTTCAAGACAACAATATGCAGTGTAACAACCTGTGCTGAATTCCTATTATTTTGTTCAGTGAAATTCTGTATCCTTCCTTCCTTCCTTTCTTTCTGTTTTTCTTTCTTTCTTTCTTCCTTTCTTTCACTAGGTTAATTCTCTTTAAAAACATTCTCCTGTGCCCAACAGTTTCATATTCCATAAACACTCTTCTTTGGATCCTCTCAAATTTTAAAATGACAAGCGTTCACCTATGTATTATTTAAGTTTAAAGCTGGAAGATCACCTATTCGAACTTCTAGCTGCGCTGGTCTGAGAGGCCTCCAGCGCACTTCATTCCCGCTTCCCTTTATATAAATCCTGGAGAATGTCTGAGAGATAGATACCTCACGCACAGTGGTTTCTACTAATGGATAACACTGCCTAGAACTGTTTTTCCTTTTTTGCTCAGGGATAGTAGGGATCTCCCTCCTCCTTCTGTGGAGGCCTCGTCGTGGCATGGGTGCCGTGTATACAAGCTGCACTTCCTGCACATACACAAGTATTTCTTTGAACTTTAGAGGCAGATAAGCCAACTTCTTATTCTGGGAAATCTTTGAAAAGATAATTAGTGGGCCAGCTTATGACCCAAGGAGTTGTCAGAGTTACTGTCCAGATTCCTGGTGGGGAAGAATACTCTTATTTCCTTATATCAAGGCAAGTAGAAATGCTTATTTTATTTCACATAATTTATAGAACTAGAATCATTTTTTCCTCTTCTATTATGGACCTAAAATTTGCTCATTGGAGTTCTGTGCACGAAATCAGAGGCTGCTTTTTACGCAGAATAAGTGCTTTTAGGTCGCAAAAAGGTCTATTCCTTATATAATGATATTGGCAGTAACTGTTTGAACGGCTGATCTACACAGTGCTACCGCAGGCTCATGTGAGGGGGGCAGCTCCTTGTTGAGAGTTGTACGCTGCAGCCTCATGGTCAGAAATGAAATAAATATTTCTAGAATATTAACAAAACAAAACAGAAGAGGCGGGTCACTATCAGCCCTTTCTTTGAGATGTGCTTCCGGCTGCATGACACAGCACTTCCGGTTGCATGACGTGATGCTTCTGCTTGCGTGATGTGGTGCTTCCGGCTGCGTGATATGTCCAGCTTTTCCTCCTCCTTGCCTCTCTGCCATGCTGTTTCCTGTTTGGAGCTGGCTACCACGGACTGAAACCTCTCAGAACCATGAACTGAAAATCAGTTTCTTCTCCCTTAAGTTGTGGGTGTGGGGTAATGTGTCTGGGACTTGGACCCTCTTCAAAACGGAGTGGAGCATACTGTTCTGTTGGGAAGGCTGAGCACAGACTGTCTATCCAGTCAGTTATCACCCCGTCAACTGAACAGGGTGAACCGC
The DNA here is from genome assembly GCA_004027025.1 of Myocastor coypus. Taxonomy (NCBI): domain Eukaryota; kingdom Metazoa; phylum Chordata; class Mammalia; order Rodentia; family Myocastoridae; genus Myocastor; species Myocastor coypus. The sequence goes on from PVJA010025373.1 coordinate 9,912, forward strand.
CCACTCGTTTGGTTCTCAGTGGTGTATGTCAGAGGGAACGCAGAAGAAGAAAGCATGCAGGTTTTTGAGATGGAAAACTGAATCTGTCGGGGTGTCAGGAAGTGTCTCCCACAGGTGTAGACGGGCCAAGAGGGTCAGTGAGCGACACTGCCGACCTCAGCGCGCCTCTTTTCCTGACTTACTCATGCTATAACTTGAGTTCATTCTGCAACTCAGGCTCCGTGTAGCTGTGGCCACAAGCTAAAAACTATTTAAATAGATGCCCAGTGGAACCAGCTGCAGTCCCCACTGTGCCCCTGAGCTCCAAGCCTCATTCATACTCATCGTAAGCCTCCTCTTAATCCTCGATGCACCGCAGTCCTGAGGAGCACCTGCTCTGCCTCCATGCTTGTTATGGCTTAGATCCAGAGCCCCAGCTCCAGCCTCATGCACTCATAGGCGGGGCTTTTGGAAGGTGACTCAATTATGGAGTGACACTGGGGACTTGACGAGCAGGTGGGGTCTGGTGGGAAGAGGCAAGTCGCTGGGCAGGCGACCTGGAAGGGCCTCACTTGTGCTGGGGTCCCACCCAGGGGACCTGCTGAGCCCAGCCCCCGAGTGCCTTCATCCTCCGGTTTTATTCCTCAGCACACCCTCAGATACAGTCACTGACCCGTTCCCAATCAAGACGCCTGAGCTGAGCGGTCACCCTTGAGCCTGACTCTTACAGCATGCGGCGTGGTGCAAAGGTGCATCTGATCCAGGTCATTGTACCCCAGGATTACCCCACCCAAAGCTACGTGGGTGCCCTCTGAACTGGTCTTACAGCTGAGTTCATCATGGCAGGGGCCCTGGGGTAGTGTGAGGCTGGGGGAATCGTGATGGAGTCAAAACTCTGAGAGGTTGGAGCTGGGGAGGGTGGCCTCTGGGGTGGGCACCTGTGAAGATCCCACAGAGCTCTGGTTGCAGGCAGGAAGAGGGGGTCAAACTCGGGCTGGGAAGAAATGGGACCCAGTGGTCCTCTTGGAGACCCCATGTCCTAGAGCTGACGGGGAGGGGCACCCACTCCAGGGTGGGCTCCAGGGGCCTCCCAGGACGAGGCTGCCTCAGGGTTGTTCCACGTGTGGTGGTGCCGCGTTGGGCCTGCACTCTTGGTCCCTTGTGCTGGTTACCGGCCAGGTGTCCCTTCGGCAGAGGTCCAGCTGCCTGGGGGGTGCGCACAAGTGCGCTGGTCACATGGCTTGCTGAGGCCTTTTGCACACTTCTGTGTGGATTTGATAGTTCAAGTACAAGTCTCCCTTGGGAATTCATAGAAAGTGTGATGTTCTATGATATGTTGAATTTTTGGCAGAAGAGGTGATGAAGGCCAGACCCGGGGCGAGCGTCCTGGCACTGCTCGACACCCTCGTCCTGAGGAAAACGCTGTGGCATAGTGGAATTCTGTGGTGTCCAGACAGAGACGGAGGGAGAAGAAAAGCACAGATCACCAACTTGGAGTAGGACGGACCCAGAATTGGCTGATTTACATTTCACCAAGTGAAATTTAGGCAGAGTAGATGGGGTGGTATCTCAGGGTCTGTTGACGAAAATGTAAAATTCAGAATCTTGCAGTTTGCCTAAGATCTGGGTTTATCTATCTATCTATCCATCCCTCCCTCCATCCATCCATCCATCCATCTATCTATCTATCTTGCAGTACCTGGGATTGAACCCAGGACCCTTTGCTTGCCAGGCAATCTCTTATTCTACTGAGCTATCTCCCCAGCCCAAGGTCTGGATACGGATGAAGCTCTTCAGATGCTTTCTTTTTCTGGAAACCTGCGAACCAAAGACAAAACCAGCAGCAGACACACCATGCGCCAACACGCTAACAATCAAAACACGGCCCCAGTGGGCACGACCAATCAACACAACCTTGAGCACCTCTGGTGCCCGAGAGCTGTGCAGAAACAGTAATGGCGGCCGGTTGTTAGTTGGCTGCCTACAGCTCTCTGGCTCCAAGCGCTGAAGAGACGGAGGGACAGAGTCTTCATGGCCAAAGTTCAGAGCGGTGTGGAGCTGACAGGGCCTGCGGAGAGGATGAGTCTGGGTGGCTGGAAGACTCTTATCTTGGAACCTGACCGCCCAGGAGGTGGGGAGGAGGCTAGCAAGTCAGAAGCTCTCTCAGGAGAGCGTGGCAGGCCTGAGGGTCCTGCTGCAGCGAGGCAGCAAGGAGATGGCTCTTCCTGGTGGGGCAAGAGGTAGTTGCCCCGAGGTGGTCGATATTCAACTGATCTTGAGCCAAGAGATCGTGTCCCTGGCACCAGACGTTCTAGCATTGGCAGGAGAAGCATGAGGAGGGTGGGTTCCCAGGGCGGGGAGAACTTCGACTCATGGATAGACGGACAGTCTCAGGTTCAGAAGCTTAGTCCCCGACTTGGCAGTGGAAAGTAAGGAGCAGCTCCCCAGAGATCTGACGCATGGGCAGCTACGGGACAGAGTGGAGAGGGAGCGAGGGGGCCAAGCCCTCCCCTCCTGGCTGGCGCACAGACGTTCATTCCTAATCCTGCAAGTGAGCGCCATGTTCCCCCAGGGCAGACTGGCCTGTGAACGGCAGCCTTGTGTGTGCCGGCCCTGGGTGGCGTGGCATGTCTTGTCATCTCTGGATGAACTCAACGTTTTGATTAATCGGATCCCAACAACAACATTCTACCTTCCTGATACAAGTGTCATTGGCCATGACGGGATGGGGAGGATTGCGGTCACTGTCAAGGGCTGCCAGGCCTCTAAAGTTAGGAACATAAAGGCCATCGTCCCGCGGGGAGTGCCGCAGCCGGCCCAGACGCCTCGGCTCACCCAGACACTGCCTTGGCTGTGAGCACAGAGTCTGCACATGAAGGCTCCGGCGTGGACCCTCCTGCTGCTCGGTCTGGCGGCTTCGCTGCAGGCCCAGGACGCTGAACCAGAGGGCGACCCTGTGAGGCTGGGAAAGAGTGCTGCATGGGGAGGTGGGGACTTGTGCTGCCGGCAGACGTGGCCACTCCTGTGCGGGCAGGGGCTGGTGCGCAGTGGGGAGCTGGTCTGAGCCAAGGGTCTTGTTGAGGTGACACCCAGATTCAGAAGGCCCTGCAGGCCCAGGGAAGAAGAGTCACTTGGGCCTACACTTTTGGGTGCTCTGTGCTCAAGGGGAATGGGTGCCTGGGAGGGTCATGCTCTGCTGAGCATGGGGGCGGAACTAGAGGGGGTGGGAGTCCCGCCTGTGTCTGGGCTGGGGCTTGGGGTATAGGAGTGTCTAGGTTGTAGACTGGCCTGTGGGTGAGCAGTGATGGGCTCACAGCTCCGCCCGCTCCAGTTCGAAGGGACCTGGTTCCTGAAGGCTGTGGCGGCCAATAGGCAGATTCCAGAGGCAATGAAGCCCAAGAAGTCCTTCCCTGTGATGGTGACAGCTCTGGAAGATGGCGGCTATCGAATCCAGTTTTCCTTCCTGTAAGTACTGTTCACCTTGGGTCCCCTAAGTCTGTTGCTCTCCTCTGCCCCAATCGCATTTGGGGTAAGGGTAGCACCGTGTCACCTGACTCCAAGGGGGCACAGCTCCAGGTAGCATCCTACAGCATTGACAGGGTGGTATAGGAGTTTTGGTGTCACCTGCTCAGGACCAGTAGAGGGGGTGAGTTGAGTCAGGCTCAGGTGTGTCCAGGGGCACAGGTCCCACGAGCTGTCCAGGAGCTGCCCATGACCCTCCTGTCTTCTAGCTATAAGAATAAATGCCAACAGAAGACTGTAGAGGTGGAGAGTACTGAGGATCCTACGAAGTTCAAAACGCGTGAGTCCGGCCCAGCTGTGGCCAGGCTCAGCTTGCCCTGGGGCAGGAGGGGTGCCTCCTCTGCTTGCCCTGGGGCGGGAGGGGTGCCTCCTCTGCTTGCCCTGGGGAGGGAGGGGTGCCTCCTCTGCCCACCTCCCTGCAGGAGCTGCCCTCGCCCTTCCTGGAGGTCTTGCGGCTCTTGTTCCACACGCTGGGCATTTTGGGCTTATCTATAATATGGGCTGCCCTCTTACCCTTCCTTCCGGGCTGTGCTGCCATGGACACCTGGGGACACTGAGGGCTGAGGATCTGGGAGGCAGGGCAGGGCAACCGCTCGGTTCTGGGCCAGATGCTGGCCTGGACATCCCTGCCCTCCATCGTCTGTGCCCCACGGCTTAGGTCAGCACTCTCCGCGCAAGGATGTTCCAGTCTCTACAGCTCTGAAACATTCGGGCTTAAGCATGAAACCCTAAAGCACGGTTCTCCTCGTTCACCCTCAGCACAAGACATAGTCGTATCTATGGAGGAGATGCCTGTGAAAGGCAACCTCATCTTCTACATGGAGCACCAGGTGTTCGGGATGACTGTGCGCATCGCAAAGCTCATGGGTAAGGAGCCCCGCCCTCCTCCCGCCCAGCGTTCTGTCTCGAAGCCTCGTCCTGGTGCTGGGGACAAAGGAGCCCCCGGGTTGGCTTAGGGGTGCCGGGCGCGGCATGCTGATCTGAGAGAACGTGAGCTGGGAAGGGGAAGAGGCTCAGCAGGGCCGGGGGTGGGGGTCAGGGAAGGGCAGGCCCTCAGACACCGACGGTGCTGACAGGAGTCCTGCTTGCTGTAGCTGCTGAGGGCTGCTTCCTGGGGTCTGTGGCACAGACAGGGCCGTCTTGGCACCTCGTCCACTCTCGGAGTGAAGCCCCCGGCGCTGGCTGGTGGCCGTGTCCTCGGGGTCATTAGCTTCCTGCAGAGCTGAGCAGCCACCCCCTCCCCCCACAGCAAGGAAGCCTGAGGAAAACCCAGAGGCCATGCGGGAGTTTAAGAAGTTCATGAAGCGCAAGAAGCTCCTTGTGGAGCACATGGTCATCCCCCAACAACTCAGTGAGCTCAGGGCCCCTCCTGCATCCCGCGGGGTCACCGGGGCCCCTCGCCGCCTTCCTGGCTTGGATCTTGGTTGTGGGAGGGGACTGTGGGTGAGACGGGGTCTCAGTGCCCTCTTCCAGAACATCTTCTCATTCCTTAACTTTTCTTGGTTCCCACAGAGAAATGTGTCTCCTAGCGTGACTCGGGTAAGTGGCTTCAGGGAGAAAACTGGAAAGGTCCATAGTCCTGGGTTCCTAGAATTTGAGGCCCCACCTGCTCCAGTTCCAGTCCTATCCCCAAAAGGCAGGAAATGGCCCCCCATGGGCCCAGCAGAAATGGTCACCCAGGAGGCGGCCTGGAGTGTGAATCCCAGACTTTGGGAAGTCCTTTCTGAGGCTCTGTTGGTCACCACCACCACCACCCCACCCCCACTCCCTGGTCTCCCATGCTCCATGCCCCACCGCACATACTCACCGAGGATGTTCAGAGCCTGCTGGACCCCAGAGAGGTCAGGACTACTCTACATAACTGCCCAGGCAGGACCGCCCTGCAGCCTGGCATCTGCCCTCTCTCAGCTCCTCCTCCCACCACAGCTGCCAACCAGGTCTGCACGTCCTGAGCCTGCGCTACTGCCCACCCAGAGCCTGAACATCGATGGCTTGGCCCTCCTGCAGCAGCCCCTGTCCCTCCCCTGACTCTGTCAGACTCCAAATAAAGAGCTTCAGCAATCACTCTGGGCTCAGCCTGTCCATAAGAGGGCCTGAAACTGGCTTCCCAAGAGCTGTGCTGGCAGAGGGAATCGTGGGAAAGGCGGGGAGACCTTGACCCTAACCGTGGCCAGAGCTCAGCACACGAGCATCACGTGGAACTGTAGGGACGCACGATGCCCTTCAGGTCGCCCTGCTGAGAGCTTCCCCTAAGTGGGCTTGGATGACCCAGGTGGAGAGGGCAGGGCAAGGGAGACGCCTGCATCAGGGCCGAAGATTGTGCCCACAGCGACTTCCTGGGCCTCGGCGAGGTTGGACCACACTGAGCAGCCTGGGCTTGGTAGCAAGAATGAGGAGGCTTCTCCAGCACTTTGTTTGTTTGTTTGTTTGTTTATTTATTTACTTATGCCTCAGCCCACCCTGAGGGTGGGGCTGGCACAGTATGTGGTACTGGGGATCAAACTGCAACCTCCCACAGCTGTCTAAGCTTGCCTAAGCAGGCGCTTTAGACCACTGAGCTATCTCGCTGGCCCCAGCCAGTGCTGTCCTCGTCACCTCTCCAGCAAGAGAGCTGGCCACAGATGTCCTGGATGTTGCTCCTGTTCTGGCTCTGCCTGTAATCTGTCTGGGGACCAGGATGCGCGGACACTTGCCTAACGGGAAACATAGTGAGGGAGAGAGGCCTGGCATCCTGGAGATGCAGGCAGCCCCACAAGACACGCAGGCCGCCTGCCTTCACTAAGCGCAAGCCTGCAGTGTGACCATCCCTGGTGGGTCCGATGGTTTCCCAAGCCCACAACCACGAGTCCAGCTCCCACTTGCGCCTGCTGTCCTGTCCAGTCCAGGCCTGGGTTTTGGTGGAGGCTGCTGGTTGGTCCCGAATTGGGGGCTGAAGCAGCCTGGACATGCGAGAGGCTGGGGCTGGCTTGACTTGTCAGTGACAATGGACACTAATAAAGTAACAAAGGGTCAGGTGCCACCAACTAAAGGTATGGAAAATAGGTGAACACATAAAAGGGAGGAAAAATGCCTCTATTGAAAAGACAGAAATTTGACCAGAAGAAGAAGAAAATGTAGATATAGAAATAATTTGCTCAACCAAGAAGTTTCTGGAGCAGCACGTGGGTCATGTACTTAGAGTCCATTGTAGGTCATTTACTTGGAGTCCATAGTTAGGTTTAATTTCACTGACTTTGTAGGTGACTATCAACATGTCGAGATATCGGGTCCGTTCTCTTTGTTAGGGGCTTCACTCCTTTAAGAGATGAGAGTTAATGTTTTAGAATAAAAATATAAAGCAAAACCAGCCAGGTTTAGTTGTGTAACAGTTTTTTGAATCAATAAATGATTTTTTGTTGCATCAATTCTCACCAAAGATAATCAAAGAAATAGTCAATTTGTCTATAGTACTTGATTAAGAATGAATCTTATGGCTGGGAGATAGTTCAGCAGTCCAAGCGCCTGACTTGCAAATGCAAGGACCAGGGTTCGATCCCCGGTACCACATGCTGTGTTGTCCCCAAAACCGGGTGTCGTGCCACACATCTGTGATCTCAGCCCTGGGGAGGCTGAGACAGGAGGATCACTAAGAATCTGAGCTGATAGCAAGACCCTATATCAATAAATAAATAAATAAAAAATAAAAAATAAAAAATAAAAAATAAAAGAGTGAATTTTACTATATTTTAAAATGTCTTTTTACAAATGAGTTTTATCATCTTCATTTTAGAGGAGAATCAGAACCGTGGATGACAAAATACTTAGAAAGACCATGGCTAGGACATTGTTGATGAGGTTAACATATGACCATGCGACCCAATCTGTAAACTTTATGTGACACTTAAGGGGAGCAGTCAGGCACAGACGGCCCCAGAAAACACTAATCCTGCCTGTGCCTAGGGTGGCACCCAGAGGCTGCCTCGCCCACTTGCTGGGGCTTTGCACCCTGCGCGTTGTTACCGCGTCTGCTCCGGCTCAGATTCAGTCTGAGCTCTGGCAGGTCCCGGTGCATCGCCATCTCCGACTTGGGCGGTGCTTACAGCCAGCACCTGTGCGCTGACTGGCTGGATCCAGCATGCCCCGCCCCCTTCGCCACTCAGAGTGGGTGGGGTCGAGCTTGCGGCTCAGCCTCCCCTGCTGCTGCGAGGGGGCTACCCTATGGTCGCGGTGCTCTTCCGCAAATATATACATATATATTTTAGAATTTTTTATTTTTTATTTTATTTTATTTTCTTGTTTCAGAACTTTTGTTTGTTTATTTATTTATTTTTATGGCCGGCTCAGCCTGCTCTGAGGGCAGGGCTGGCGCAGCATGTGGTGCCGGGGATCGAACCGCGGTCCCTGCAGCCACCTAAGCTTTCCTAAGCAGACGCTTTAGAGCACTGAGCCATCCTGCCGGGCCAACTGCAAATAATTTTTAAAAATTATATTCTTTAACAAACAGTGGCATGTCCCCTAAATCTTGAGAGTTGAAATTGGGACACAGGGACTCTGTGGAAAACTGGAAATCCCACCGGTTGAGGAGCTTCAGGGAGCGGCTCTCTCCGCCGTGGCTGGGGCTTTCTCTAGCCATCCCCAGGCCCAAGGCGGGCAGACAAGAGGCAAGGCTCACAAGACAGACACGTCACGGCAGCGAGCACTTACAGACAAACTGGCCGTGCTACAATAACCTCATTTCTGAGCTTTAGGTTCATAGCTACAGAGAGACAAGTGTGCTAAAATTCTCCAGCTAGCGCCTCAGCCTGGCGGCTCCGCACTTGGGTGACACTCACGCCAGGTCTCAGAATTCTGCTGTTAATTTAACAGGGAGAGTTAAGCTGGTCAGAGGCAGAAGTAGAGCAGACTGCGAGGTGTTGGGGCAGAGCAGCCGAGGGGCTGACCAGGCAGGGGGCAGCGGTGCTGGGCTGGGGCTTGGGCAAGCTCGGCTTGTCAGGACCTGCGTCGGACCTGGAAGCAGGAAAGATGGGAGGTGGAGGGTTTAGGGGCACACGTGGAGGCCCCTGTGACCGAGGGCATGGGGCCGTGAAGGTCTCATCATAAAGGACTTTAGGGCTTTTCCCAGCTATGGGGAGCAAAGACTAAGTAGAGGACAGTGTGCTCATCTGAGGGACCAGGAAGGGCCAGCGTTCCCACCGTGAGCTGGGACTGAGGCCTGGCAGTGCTGCACAAAAAAGGTGAGACAAGTTGGGGGCTCAGGCACAGAATGAGTTTTGGGAAGATAGCCCAAAGGTGAGTCCATAGGGGCGGAGGACCGAGAGCACAGTGGACCTTGGCGAGGCATCCCGCCCCGAGCATGCAGGGCGGGGGGACTTAGCACTGGAGACAGGAGCATCTCACAGTCACCCTCGGGCCTTTCAGGCCTGGGAGACCCATGGGGAAGGCAAAGCCAGAACCCAGCAGCAGCAGAGCTTGGCAGGAGGGCGATAAGACAGCTCCTGGGAATCACGCGGTATGCACAGGTCCACGTGAGGAAGCGCTGCATGCCCCCTGTGCTGAGGGTGAGCGGAGTCCCAAAGGGAGAGGACACGCCCCTTACCCTCTCAGACAGTGGCGGCCGTCCTCCTTCATGTGCTGCTCTCAAGTGTCCTCTGGAGCGTGGCTCCGGCCAACCGAGGGTGGTGCATGTGGGACACAAGCCTCTCTGCAGGGAGCCAGAAGGATCTCCAGCTCATACCTGATGGGTGGTGGCAGTCAGGGTCACAACCTGGAGGCCTCTGGCCACACTGGGAGCCACTCCAGCTGGGGAAGAATGGCAGCTGTCCAGAGGCCAAATTGTCAGCCATGTACAAGCACCGGAATGAAGAGGAGAGGGAGAGGGAGAGAGAGAGAAAGAGAGAGAGAGAGAGAGAGAGAGAGAGAGAGAGAGAGAGAGAGAGAGAGAGAGAGTGCCCACACAGGACGTCAAAATGCTGTACAAGAAGGCAAGGCAGAAGCCGCTGATGTGGACGACGTGCAGACCATGGCCAGAGTAAAGATGAGGACACAGCCCACCTAGATCATCATACGCTGCCAAGGTGACTGCCAGTGAGTTGGAGGGGCTGTGTGGTTTTTAAAGAGAAAAGTGTGGGTTGAAAGGAGGGAGTGGCTTGGGCCCAAGGACTCCAGGAAGTGCTAGGAGAGAAGGAAGTTACAGGTTTCTGGAACATTTGACAGCAGAGTCCATGGCTCTGAGGTGGGGTTGACGGAGGCCACAATGGTCTCTCGGTGGTTACTTAGCGCTAAAGTGAGCCCAGGGATGTTTCACTGTGGCCCTGGGAATGCAGACTGGGCTGGGTGCAGGGACCAGAGCCATGCACAGCAAGGCGTCCTGGGAGGGGAGGGCAGGGGGCTGGGTGTGGATTTGTGGTGGGCAAGGAGACTCTGCCCCAGCCTGCACAGCAAGGCTAAGGAAGACTGACCGTGCCAGTGCCCCAAGCAAGGACCCTGGGGCGTGGCAGGGAGAGGGTCGACAGGGACACAAAGGGGTAGGGAGGAGGGGACTCAGCACGGCGTTTTTCTTTCTAAGGTGCTGCTAGTTTTTATAGGAATGTGTCTCACTCTAGTAAGAAAAAAACAGCCCCAGTGACCATTTCCCTTTGGCTAAGGCTGTCTCAAGGTTGTACGTTTCAGGAATTGGGCCACGCCCAAGGCCACTGCCCCGAAGACACTCAACACTCAAGGCTCCACTGTTCATCTCCAGTGGTGAGCACCGAAGCTGGCCGTAGCCGCAGGGCTCTTCACCCAACGGCGGCTCCACTCTCCCACCTGGCAGCCTGGGCCTCTTTCTCTGATGGGAGCCCCCGCCTCCCGTGTCAGCCCACACTGTTCCCAGGCCTTCTGACAACCACAGATGCAGGTCCACTGTTCTGTGCATGCATCTGCCGATCCAGAGTGCAGGTCTTGAGGTGCGGCTGCAACCCGTGGATGGTCGCCAGAGAGAAAGGCGAAGTGTGGCAGAAAAGGAGAGGGACACCAGGAAGAAAGGCCGTTAGGGCTTGGACTGGAATGCGATTGTGAGCTGGGCCTTCAGCTTTTCTGATTCTGAGAGCAGTGCTAAGAGAAGCAGTTCTGCATTATGGTGGGGCTGTAGCTCAAAAATACTCAGAGCAGGGTTGCCTTTGATAGCAGAGGAAAGGCAGCAAGGAGGGGAAAGATGGCCCCCTGGCTTTCAAACCCATTTGCAGGCTGTAGGCTCACTGACGGAAAAGAGCAGAGAGTGCCCATCCCCCCACTCCTACACCTGTGTGGCCTCCAGCGCGGTCTCCTGTCACACCGGACAGTCCCATTCTGGGGCAGCATCATCGTGGGTGGAGGCCACAGTTTACAGGAGCAGCCACTCTTGGTGAAGGGAGTCCTGTGGGACTGGACAGATGGCCCGTCTGTCATTCTGGCGTGGTCCCGTGCAGTCAGCGTCCTCCTGGAGCCCTCTGGGCTCCGCCTCGTCCCCCTCCTGCCTTCCCCTCGGCAATAGCGACCTTTTGCTGCCTGAGTTTGGCCTTTTCCTGAGCACCACAGAGCTGGAACCCTACAGCACGGCCTTTTCAGAGCGCTTGGTGCCCTTCGAGAGAAGCATTGCGGGTTTCCCCGCGTCTTTTCTTGGCCCAGTGACCCATGTTGCTGGGGGTGCTGAACAGTACTCTGGAGTCTGAGGCGGAGCAAGCCCAGTGTCTCTGGGTTCATCTGACCTTCCTGTCCTGGCCTCCTGCAGAACTAGGAAGCCAGAAGACGCACTTGGAAGGTGGAAGCCCCAGCTGAGGGGCCAGGGCCCCTGCAATGCACTGCAGAGGCAGAGGGGTGAAGGCACACTGGACAGTTGCTCTTCGGCTGGGCCCTGCAGGGTCCTGGCGCGTGAGCTTCTTTGGTGTCAGGGTCCAAGAACACCACCCTTATATCATGGTAATGTGTCCCCCACTTTCTAAACAAAGTGGACAGCCATGAAGGTTGCTTATACAACAGGCCAGGAGACGTCAGCTGTACAACTGTCCAAGCCTGCACACCCTGAGGATCCCCAGAGACAGGAGAACTGGATCCTCCCCAATGGAGTTTTCTGCTTCTCCTCATGCTTTGGGAAGTCTCGGCCTCGGAGCAGTGGCGTGGCAGCAGCAGACCCAGAGCCCTCCTCACCCCAGCCTGGCTGCTCGGATGATGGCCACCCTGACCAGGTACTCAGCTGCTAGAGCCGGGGTAAGGTGGAGGTGGCTGCCTGCTCCCTGTGCCTGCTGCTGCCACTTTCAGAGTGAGACAGCAGAAACCCGGGTGGCCACCCTGTGCCCTCAAGGTGCCGAGAGGTCACCGGCGTGGTCCCTGGGTGTGGCCGCCGCGGCTGTCACCGGGTCTGCCTCTGCTTCAGCCACTGTCATAGTGAGGACTGAGCGCACTGGTACTTGTCGGGCTGCTGTAGCGACCATCACTATGCCTGGCCAAGCCGTGCTTGTGGTCATAGCAACCGCCTCCTCGATGGCTTCTGCAGCCACCACGGCAAACCGGTATGTGCCCGCTGCTCTGCAAGCCCGCGACAGCCTGGCTCAGAGGCTCTTTCTTGGCCTTTCCTGATTTCTTTCTCAACTGAGGAGGAGTGTCCCCTGCTGAGCGACAGTACTGAGAGCTCTCAGTGCTGGGCAGCGGCAGCACCGATAGCCGCTGATGCTAGCTAGGAGTGGGCGCGCTGACAGAAGCCGGCTTTGCTGTTCTTGCGACTTCTCTGTGGATTAAGCAGAAGAATCCCTGGGTGATAGGCAATACTCCTGGTTCTTTGCCCCATAAGCATCCTTGGACTGCATCCTCCATGAAGCAATTGGACCCCTGGTGTTTTAGTTTCTGTTCTGTGGTTGCTGGGACAAATACCCGACACACAAGCTGAGGGGAGGACGGGTTTATTTAGCTCACAGTTCCTGGAGGTTTCGAGACGCTGCCCCAAGACTGGAGGAGGGCCTGGCCTGCTGTGGTATCCAGGATGATCTGCTCCACACCTCCGCGCAAAACTGCTGCCTGCTGAGGGGGGCACTCTGACAGCGTGTGTTGTCAGTTTGATGGTTAGCGCCTCTCGTGGCCATGCCCCCTCAAGCCCCGTAGGACAGGCATCCTCACCTGTTACCTTGGCAACAGGCCTGGTGCCCTCTCTAGCTATTGGAGCAAGGCTCACAGAGGTGAGTCAGCCTAGGAGGTGGGGCGTCCACCTACTATGTGCTGGCTGATACTCACCACGACCCCAGCCTTCTGGTGCAGCAGTGCTCCTCACCAAAGAAGCCTGGTAGGAGAGCTGTGCTTGTTTCTACACAGACAGAACGTGTGATCTTTTATGATTTTGCTCTGGGTCTGGTAGCTAGTAACAAGCTCGGACTGGTCAGGGTGGGGGCGGGCAGACAGAGGACTCAGTTCTGGGGGACTCTTGGGAGAAGCAGTCGGAGCTGGAGGGCAGGACCTGGCCTCCTTGGTGAGAAATGAGCCGGGTGGGCAGGTGCCTGGCTGCCCTGAGCTCAGGGTGGGGTGCGTCTTTCTCTCTGCAGCTGTCTGATGTGTCCCCTGCTGGTGCCTGGGTCAGGATCTGAGCTGAGGGTGAGAGGCCAAGGATTTAGAGACTTCACTCCTGAGAATCGGAAACCCCAGCAAGTGGCTTCCTAGGTGGGACGTGGAGGGATCTGGGGGAGGGCGGGTTGTGCAGGGCTGCCGGCGCAGGGTGCGGGCTGCCAGCAGGAGGGGCCTGGAGTGCACCCTAGCAGGCCAGGTGTCCCGAGAGAGTCCAGAGCCACGTCCTCATGGGAGCCGAGGGCGTGCACGGGGACCTTCATCTGCAGCACGAGCAGACCTGTTATCTCAGCACCTTCCTCAGGCAAGGGAGGTGCTCCGTGCACACAGGAGAGCTTTATTTTCATCCACTTTCAGCCCATGTCTGGTGGGGCTCGCTGTGGAGACGGCAGGGTGGGAGGCCAAAACTTGTGCACGCCAGGGTGGTGGGAAGCAGAAACAGAGGTGTGGGGTGGGAGGGGAGCAAGTCCTCCTAGCTCTCGCCCCAGCTAGATGCTCACGGCGAGCCAGGGCTGCAGCCGCCCAGGCTCCAGTCACCCTCCTCCCTCCACAGCTCGCTTTCGGTGACCTTCCCAGTGTGAACTCCCACGTGGGCACAGCTGCAGAAGACTCTGTGAACCAGGCTGGGGGATGAGTCCTGCTCACCAGGGCCTCCAGGCTGCTTTGTGGGGGGAGTCCTCTGTGACGTGCAGGTCCCTCTCTGTCTGAGACCAGGGTCTGGGAGGGTTACGGTGCTGACCCTGATGGGCTCTCTGGCTGTGTCGGAAAAGCTCCTGTACCCAGTGCTCTGAAGTGAAGATAGCTACAGCTGAGGCAGCCGAGGACACAGGACAGGGCTGCCGATAACCCTGAGTCCAGAGTGGCAGAGCTGCCGCCCAAAGAGATCGAAGAGCTCTCTTCACTGGCAAGCTTCCCTGCCGTTGTTCCTCAGGGCCCTGGTCACTTTTGTGGGCTTTTGCCCAGAATGTGCCCTACTCTTCCAAATCTGTGGGAACCCCAATAAGTACCACGATCTGGAAGAGTCCTGGTCTTTACTCCTGAGAGACTTGGGAGCATCCTGCGTCCCCCAAAACCACACTGCTTGCCTCCTCCTACCTAAGCCTTGTCCTGACCCTGCTTAGAAGATTGGAGCTGGGGCCAAGTCCCTGGTTCCTCTCCTTTCTACCTTATGCTCTGTCCCGTTCAAGCTGTCCTCGGAGGAGGACTGGGGCAGGACACGTGTGTCCCGGGATATGCCCAGGGGGACCTGTCCTCTGCTCTGCAGAGACTGCCAGCCATGAAGCCTTCAGATGACAGCCGCTGGGGGTGTCAGCCTCATGTCCGCCCAGCTCACCTGCGCAGGCCCTGCCTTCCCACACACACCCTCACTGTAACTCCAGCTCCCCAGTATCTCGGGCACCTGCGGAGGGGAGAGGGCTGAACAGAGCCCAGATCATTGCCCTGCCCGGGCCGGTCCTGAGGAGGGGCTCTTCTCCTTTTTCTTCTCACCATTTAGCTACAGTTTCTCTGATGACCACATGAACGGCCCTGCTTACCTGGTATCTTTTCTAGGCCTGTAGGCACTCTGAGCTGGCCCAGGATTCCCAGCAAAAGGAAGGGACATCGCAGATTCTGCCCGACAGCATCTACTGGGGACTCCCGCTGCTTCTGCCATCTGCAGGCTGGCCTCTGGTAGGAAGGGAGGAGGTGCCTGGGGCCCATCTCTGGGGTCCCGATGGGCTCAACTTTGGTTGGATCAGGTGGAAGAAGGTGCTTGGGGTTGACCTTGACAATGGTGAAGGAAGGGTTCTGTCACAGTTCCCTGCCCTGGTGGCTCCTAGGGCAAGCAGGTTCACAGGACACAGCAGGGGGACAAGCCAACAGGTGGAGAGCGGAGCCAGCACAGAAGGGGAGGACAGTGAGAGTCAGGCAGCCCCGAAAGGCAACACAAGCCCTGGCGCATGCGGGCGACTCCACGGCCTGGCCATTTGGAATGCCTCCTGGAGGCCTGGCATTTGGCACTGCAGTGGCCCAGGTTGAGTGGCCCCAGTGGAGGGGAGCATGCTGTTCACTTGGGGAGGGCAGGGTGGGCAGTGGGGGCCTTCAGGAGAGAGAGGGGGAGAGGGGGAGGGGGAGGGAGGGAGGGAGAGAGAGAGAGAGAGAGAGAGAGAGAGAACTGGCCCTCTGGAGTGGTGGTCCCCAACCTTTTTTTATTTTTTTTTTTAATTTTTTTTATTTATTATTTTTATTCTTGTTTCAGAACCTTTGTTTATTCACTCATTTTTATGGCTGGCTCAGCCCGCCCCGAGGGCAGGGCTGGCGCAGCATGTGGTGCCGGGGGTCGAACCGCAGTCCCTGAAGCCGCCCAAGCTTCCCCAAGCAGGCGCTTTAGACCACTGAGCCATCCCGCCGGGCCCCCCCAACCTTTTTTTAAACAAAGGAAGAGCTTCATGGTAGCCACATTTTCCATGGAGCAAGGGTGGTGGCAGTGCTTTCGGGGTGACTCAAAGGGGCTTCTAACCTAGTTCTCTCAAATTCACAGTTCGGAGTAGGATTTGAGCTCCTCTGAAAATCTTGTATTGCTGTTGATATTGGATTTTTGATATTCCTGAGGGACTGTAAGTACAGACACAGACGAGGCTGTTCCCCTCCGCTCCACTACCCCTCTGTGTGGCCTGGGTCCTAACAGCTCCTGGACAGGTACCAGTCCATGGCCCAGGGGTTGAGGACCCCTGCCTGGAAGGACACTTAAGTTGTGTCCTCTTTTGGAAATGCCGCTGTTGTTATGAACTGTCACGAACAAGCGTTTGGGCAAAGCTGAATGTTTGCCCTCCTTGCTTGTATAGCTGAGAGCCGATTTGCTGGGCCACGTGACCGTTCTGTGTCCGTCTGCAGAGCCAGCTGCTGGGCTGCGCTTCCGGTGGGGCTGTGTGGAGCACCCTGCCGTCACCGTCGCAGCTCGGGTTGCTGCCTGTGCCTCGGGTCTGCGAGCCAGGGTACAGCTGTGATTCCTTAGCACGCCATGTGGTTTTGATCTGCTTTCTCCTAATTACTAAGGAAGCTGGAAATCCCTCTGTACGCGCTTATTACTCAGCTTTACATCTTCACTGGAGGAATGTTTACTCCAATCTGTCGCCTGTCTTTAGCTGGGTTATTTATCATTTTACTGTGGAGAGTGGAGAATATTGTACCTATAATTGACATTTGGCCCTTGTAGATGTGACTTCTACCTATTTTCTCATGTCCTAGACCTTACCATTTCACTTTCTTAATAGAGCCCTTTTATATATGAGAGTCAATTGGATTAAGCCCAAATTTTCTATTTTCCTTTTTAAAAAATTTGTCTTTTGATTTGCATATCTCAGCAAGCTGTTCAGGTCAAGGTCCTGAAGGCCCGCGTGTTCTCTAAGAGCTGTACAGATTTAGATCCCACAGTTGAGTCTTCGATCCATTTTGCATAAGCTTTTGCATATGACGGATGTGGCTCAACTGCGCCGTCCTGCTGGTGTGAGGCAGCTGTCCCAGAGCTACCTTGGTGAGGCCCTTTCTCCTCAGCTGTCCTGGCTCCGTGCTAACTCCTGCATCTGTGCTGTTGGGCACGGTCTCCCTCGCCTTTCCCGAAACTGTTCCTGACCGGAAGCTGCATCCCCCTGGCCTGTGGAGCCACCCTCTGCCACGAGGGCGGGAGGTTTGCTGGCTGCTCCTGGGATCCTCTGCACTTCTCTGAGGCCCTCCCCCATGATGCTGTCACCCCTGGGTCTGTGTCTCGCTTTCTCGTCACCACAGCTGTTCCCAAAGCGCTCCTTGGTCTGTGCATGCAGTGAGACCCCTGTCTCCTTTGGTTCCCTCTGGGCCTCGGGGTTGGAGTTTCCTGTAGTCTTGAGCTGAGTGACTCCAGAACCCACGCCCCTGTCTCTGGGACCACAGCCTGTGCTCTCTGTGTCCAGCATCTAGAAATCATCACTTTACAGTTCAGACTGCTTTACCTTGGCTCGTGGTAGGACTATGAGTGTATGTTCTGGAGTGGAGGTCCAGGATGACCCCAGTAGATGTCACCACATGGTGACTGTGGGCTGAACCATTGTAGACCACTGAGATATCTTTCCAACTGGTTGCTCTGCTTTTCTATTTACCTCTATCTATCTATCTATCTATCTATCTATCTATCTATCTATCTTCTCTTCATCCATCACATATCTTCTCTTCATCTATCTATCTATCTATCTATCTATCTATCTATCTATCTATCCTCTCTTCATCCATAATATATCTTCTATTCATCTATCTATCTATCTATCTATCTATCTATCTTCTCTTCATCCATCATATATCTTCTATTCATCATCCACCCATCTATCTATCTATCTATCTATCTATCTATCTATCCATCTGCCTACCTGCCTACCTACACAACCCCCCAACTCTGTTAGAGCCCTCTAGGATGTCACATTTCCCTTCCAGTAAAAGCCGCAGTTATTCCCATGCCCGCGGCCCACCGTGGCCGGTCCTTCTCTGTCACTGACCTCGCGTCTGGCCAGGCTTCCTCCATCCTGCCCACTCCGGTCACGCGGCCACATCCTGCCCCCTCAGGGCGGGACTCTACTCCTGTCTGCACCGCTCTCCTACCATTTATTCATGCCTCATTTCCTCCATTATCGTGTATTTTCTGTTCAGATGTCACCCTGCGGAGGAGGCTGAGTTGGGCCATCCCATTTCAGTCACAAAGGCCCCCTTGTCCTCACTGACACTGTCCACTTTGTCCCACCTCCTTCTCCCCTGGAGCACTTACCACCTTTTAAATAATACATAATTAAACAAAAAAAGATGAACTGAGCTGCGGCTCGTACACGTACCGACTGCCCCCAGGAACGTAGTCATTATGTCCTGTGAACAGGAACGAATAAAAAAATAAAGATTACAGAGGAAAATATTTTTAAAGCAATTGTAGGATTATACTACTCTATGAACATAATGGAAGCCATTGAACTATAGAAGTAACATGTAATTATACGAGCAAGTGACCCATCAGGAGACAAACTGCACAGAGGTAGTTGGCCTAGTGAACAATAGACACTGCAAGTGCATTTGGTGACGTAGCATAAGCAATAGCTCACCCTGCAGGAGAGCCAGTAAGGATTGAGCGGGGTGCAGGGGGCCCGTCACGTGGCGCCTTGGGACCTGGAGGGGGAAGGTGTGCTTGCTGCCCGGGGTCGGAGCGGGCTCTGCGGGGTTGGCAGGAGCCAGAGCGGGCCGCCGCCAGAGCAGAGGTGGGCAGGTGGAGAACCACGAGCTGGGCCAGGCCAGCAGGACATGTCCCCAGGGCCAGCTGGGTGAGGAGCCCCCCAGGGGGCCACTGGGTGGGAATGGGCGCCCCATTGGGCCCCTGCTTGCGCTCTTCCCAGTGTGCTTAGCAGAAAGAGAGGAAAGAAGCGGAAGCGTTCCGGAGCCGGGCGCGAGGCCCCTCTTCCTAAGCCTCCGCTCCCAAGGCTTAGCTTGTTTGAAGCGCACAAGAGGAGTGGACGCTTGCTGTAGTCCGTCGTCATCGTTGTTGTCGTCGTCGCTGAGCAGGCAGCGAAGGGCGGTCCCAGAGCCAGGGAAGATTTCTGTCTTTCATTCCGCCCACTTCCTGCTCTCGCTTAGAAAGCCACGCCTGGGAGACGAGCGCTTTCGTTTTGTTCTCGTGTTGGGTGCGTGTCTTACCCCAGGTGTGCGGGAGTCTCCAACCACGTGGACTCCCTGACCCACTTCAAGCCCCGCGCGTTGCACCTTGTGTGGAACAATGAGCTTCCACCGCGCCGGGACTCTTAGTGGGCGGTGGAGACGCTTCCAGGATTTGTAGGGCAAGCCACATTCTCGCTGGACGCGTCGCCCTGCGCACGCTGCCCCCCCCCCCCCAAGTGTGCTTCTGGGTGGAGCTGCTCCCCCGAAGTCAGCAGGCATTTGAAAACATACCAGCGGTAATTGTGGCTCTTAAATTAAACTTTATTTTGAGGTTATTATGGATTCATGTCTGATTGTAAGAAACAACACAATGCGAATCCATGGACTCTTTAATTCACTTTCCCTAGCAATCTCCTTCAAAACCAGGGAGTGTCCCAACTAGAGAACTGACATCAGCCCCACCAAAGTGCAGAGCGTTCACACGCGTGCTCCTAAGTCTCGCAGAGCCGGGCCCCTGCTCCTAGCCACCCACGTGCCCTTGGAAAATGCTGATCTTTGCTTCGTTGCTATAACTTGGTTACTTCAGACACACAGCAGAATTAGGGAATGAGGACTGGGGAGACAGGCCGGCAGGATATAGCTTGGCAGTCTAAGTGCCTGCTTGGCCAGCCCAAGCACCCAGGTTCGATTCACAGTACTGCACGTCAAGCGGGCCCCAAACCCAGGTGCAGTATGCCAGCTCCTGAAACCAGGCATGGCACACGCCTGAAGTCCCAGCACTGGGAAGGGTGAGACAGAAGGATCGCTACTAGTCAGAGCTACATGGGGCGACCCTGTACCAAATCAATAAATAAAAGTGTTTAAAATTTAAAAAAGAATTATACAGTGGATAGAATTGTAGCATCCTTCCCCTGTTTGCATAATTCTCTAGAGATTTACCCAAATTGTTGCATTTGCTAATAACTAATTACTGTCTATTGCTCTGCAGGGTTCCACAGTAGGGCTGGACCCCAGCCTGCCTGGTAGAAGGCCTCTCTTTGTTCTAGTGAGGCACTGCCACGGGTCAGCCTACAGAGACGTTTATGTTGCCTTTGTGCGAACACCCATTTTCACTTTTGGACATAAACATGCCAGGGTGAAATCCTTGAGCTGTGTGATTGTCAGATGTTCAGTTTGTTTGTTTGTTTGTTTTTAATTGCTGACCAAATCATTTTCAGAAGACATACAGGTTTTAATCTTCCTCAGCCATATACGGTTCACCCAGTTTCCATGCATCCTCACCAGATGTTTGTGTAGCCACCAGGCTTTTCCTTTGGATGTGTGATACACACCCTAACTGATGTATCATTGAGGCTTTTCTTTGCATGTCTACTGACTAATGACCACTCATGCTGAGCCAGTCATTGTTGGTGCTGAAAATCTTTTGGTGTGTTCTGTTTTCCTCAGCATGTATTCTTTGGTGACGTAGCCCTTGATAGCTTTGCATCTTTTTTAGCTGTCTCTTTAAAAATTATTATCTAAAGAAAATGTAAAATAGTAAAAACAAAAAGAAAAACATTAGAGCTTCACCAAAGAAATCAATGGGAATTCAGCAGTGGCTGCTGTATCACGCAACGTGGTCTTCAGATTAGTTGTTCACATTATCAGACATCAGCCTTCAACACTGGGGAAAAAAGAAAAAGTTACTAAAAAATTGAAAAGGACAAGAAAATAAAGAGAGAAAAATTTAAGCATCATCTGCTCCCCTCTGTGAACCAACAGAAGCCCGCCGTGCAGTTATCCAAGCCATCCTGCACATGTGCGCACAGTACGTCTTCCTCTCCTTTCCCTTCCTCTCCCCTCCTTTCCTTCGTCCCAGTTGTTCCTTCCCTTTTACAGATTCTTTCCCTTTCACAGTGTCTATTGTACCTCTCAGGTTTTATTTAAAAATAACTTTTTCACATTCTCTTTCTTTCTTTCTTTCAGGTTCTTACACTAGTGAGACAATATGATGCTTGCATGTATGGCTCTGATTTATTGATTTATTTTACTTATGAGTTTGGCTTCTAGTTGCATCTGTTTACCTATAAAAGTCTTGAATTTATCCTTTCTTTTTCTCTTTCTTTTTTGTCTTTTCTTTTTTTTTTTTTTTTTTTTTTTTTTTTTTTTTTTTTTTTTTTTTTTTTTTTTTTTTTTTTTTTTTTTTTTTTTTTTTTTTTTTTTTTTTTTTTTTTTTTTTTTTTTTTTTTTTTTTTTTTTTTTT
>PVJA010025374.1:0-30860 GCA_004027025.1 Myocastor coypus
TTGACCACCCAGCAAGAAAAAAAATGCATAATTACAACGCATGAAATGCAGAGCTAGATTGGTGAGATGAGCATTAGGAGGCTTTGATTCAATAGCCTTCAACATTACAAACTTCACTGGTGGCCCACTGCAATTGCAGACCATTTGACTGTGTATGTATCTGTTTCCTCTTAGTCCAAAGAGAAGTATATTCTTTTCCTTTTCTTCTTTTTTTTCTAAGCAACATCAATAGGGAAGTGGGTCATGCCCACACACTGTACTCTGTAGAACGATTGTGAGGACAGTATGCAATATGTCAACTGTCAAAGAAAAGAAAGGGGAAAAGAAAAAGGGAAGACAAAAAAAGTAATATTGATTTAGAAGGGCAAATACTTAATTGTTTGATTAATCTTATATACCTATATGTATTAATCTAAACTGATCTTATGATGAAAATATGTAATATATCCATCGTTAAATTTAAATAATAAAAAATATTAAAAAAAGAAAAATTCTAATTTTATAAATAGGTTTTGAATTCTTCTGAATTCTCCATCTGACACTCCTATTGACCATTAAAGCAAACCATAACTACACTGTGCATAGCTATGATATAGACAATAACTATCATTAAGCTGATAATATCTTATGAATAGCACAGTGATTGGTCATAGCAAACATAGTGTCAAGAAGAATAATAGTGCTGTATCATCTTTTATTTATTTTATTGTATTTGGAATCGTAAAAATAAATAGAAAAAAGACAGAAATAGGGTGGTATACAACAATGCATATGTTAGAGATTTTCAAAACAAGAATAGCTAATTAACAATGTTGTTATCTTATTTATTTTTATCATCAAATTTATCACTCAGATTAACAGGTATAGTTCTCTCAGTAACAAATATGGTGCAAGTCTTGTAGTGACTTTAAGTTACATCATAAGATTCGGACAGCTTCATGTTATGTTCCATCTTCTAAGGATCAGAAAATTTAGTTCATAGAATTATCTGGGTTTTAATGACTTTTTTGAGTATAAGAAGCATATTTTCACAAGTTTAAATTTTAAACTCTGTGGTAATTGTCCCATATTAATCACTGAAGGATTGGGTTTAATGTTACATCCTTGGTCAACAGTTCTACATAGTGTTCCATTGTTTTTGTTAATGATAATTTTCTTCTGATCTCAGTGTGACTTTCATGAGGTGAAAGGAGAATCCAACTTCTGAAGTGAAATAAGAAATTGTGTAAACATGTAAACAAACCGTGGGATTTCTTTGCTTTGCTTTGCTTTGCTTTCTTTCTTTCTTTCTTTCTTTCTTTCTTTCTTTCTTTCTTTCTTTCTTTCTTTCTTTTTCTTTTCTTTTTTCTTTTCTTTTTCCTTTTTTTTTATGGCTGACTCAGCCTGCCCTGGGGTGGGGCTTGAACAGCATGTGGTGCTGGGGAGCAGCAGTCCCTGCTGTTGCTTAAGCTTCCTGAGAAGGTGTTTTAGAATGCTGAGCCATCTCACTGGTCCCAAATGATGGGAATTTTGAAAGAAATTTAAAAATTAAAACATTGAGATATAGTTGTTTCATTATCCATGGTAGCTATGTTTTATGAAAAATTATGAACACAGAATTAGATACCGTTGCATTTCAGCAGTCAGTCCTTCTGACTTCATGCAAATTATTTAGTCATCTGGTTGATCCATAACATTCTTATAAGTAGTTGCATTTTTAGGTCAATTTAGGGCCCGGCGGGATGGCTCAGTGGTCTAAAGCGCCTGCTTGGGGAAGCTTGGGCGGCTTCAGGGACCAGGGTTCAATCCCCAGCACCACATGCTGCGCCAGCCCTGCCCTCGGGGCGGGCTGAGCCGGCCATAAAAATGAGTGAATAAACAAACAAAGGTTCTGGAACAAGAAAAAAATAAACAAATAAAAATAAGTCAATTTAGTATGCAGTGTTGATTTATTAATATAGATTTCACATCCATCATCATTGTATTGTTTCTTGATTGAGGATAATCTAATGGGATATCACAACCTTCACTACTATAAGGTGATAAACAGGATGTTAATAATATATATTGAGGGCATTTATAAAGCAAAATCACTGAGCTCAATGAAAGATCATAACCTTGTTTCAACTAACAACCCTGATTTGGGGAGATTCAAAGATTTTGCTACCTTATTCTTGCCAAGGGTTGACTATGAAAGCAACTTGAATAATGATTCAAGAGTTACAAATAAACTGCATCTATAGTTCATGATTTCTAAACCTGTTAATAATAGACACTGACTGTATATTACAAACGAATTAAAAAGCAAATTCTTCATTTCTCCTAGTAAGTAGCACAGATATTTTTATGTGAAAAGTAAATAGAATTCCTAAGTTTAATTTCTGTCTTATCCACTTAGCAGAATTCTGATATCATATCAGTTGCTTGAAATTTCTTAGCAAGTGTTTCTGATGTGTTAGTGGAGAAGTCAGTAGTAGCATTTTATAGAGCTATTGACAGTGATATAAATACTACTTTTAAAGTACTTATACATTAAGTACTAAAATTTAACATTAGTTCTTATTGTTTTAGGTTTATTATTGAAGTCAGTTTTGTGTAGTTAAGCACAATTACATAAACTCTACGTCCTACTTCTCTGTATTCTCAAAGATGTTTAAAAATTCACATTACCTTTCATGGGCACCTGTAGAGTAATATCAAGTAAATGTTCCCATTTTTGTATGGGACAAATGTTTCCTCTCATCCATTTTTTACCTTTGGCCCAAATGGCTTTTTCCCATATTGCATCTGTCATTGGCATAGACTCATAATTTTAAAGTACAGAACTTTATCTTAGCCAGACACACATTCCTTACCAGTTTAACAATGTATCTGACACTTCCTCAGACAGGTTGCTGAAATTGCTTTACATCATTGTATGCAGGTTCCATGCTTCACAGGGAGCCCTTCACACATTCTTAGAGTGTGGAGTCCTTGTCAGCCGCGATAGTCTATTGCATTTCTTTTAAAGTTGACACATGATCCTTAATCTATGTCCCCTTGAAAAACTGCTAATGTTTGCTATTGCATTTGACTTAAGTGTATAGTTCCAATTAATGTGTCCTGTGTCACAGTTATAATATTTGCACAGTGTCTTCTGAAAGACCATGAGGATTTCCTATAATATCACAAATGTGTCCACTCAGCCTTGCCCACGTCCTACCAATTACTGTCGATTTTCACATCTGTGACTTTACTGGTTATAATCTTAAGGAGCCTTTCCTCACATTAGATGCCTGAAGATACTTAAAAGTTACAATGTCATATTTCTGTCATATTGCTATAACACACTGATCTTCTTCCATCCCTCTGGCTAAAATATTGTATTTCTGGTTTTCTCCTCCTCCTTCTATATAAACTAAATCACAAATTTAAAAATTTCCGGCAAATCTCAACACAGTGATTCTTTTCAAATTGACAAAATGTTATTTATTATTATTATTACTATGCAGCCCAGACTCATAGTGATCTTCCTGATTTCTGCCTCCCTAGTACTGGGATTACAGGTGTGCTTCCCCACGCCCAGACTCCATCACCTGCTCAGGGTGGGGCCGGCACAGCATGTGTTTAGTCTGCTGAGCTATACCGTGGACCTTGACAAAATGTTACTTTAACTTAGTTGAAATACTTAGTCTCACACCAAAAGCTAATCTCTAACCCAATACCATTTATTTTAAAATGTATTTAAAATTTTTGAAGTTCATGGAAATTTCATACCAATTAAAATAATCATTCATGTTGAACCTTTTGGGTTACATCTTCACTTGTATAAATATTAATTCAATATATTTTAACATATATTTAACATATAATGTTAATATACTTAAAATAGTTATTATGATAAATAGTCTTTTTATTTTAAATAGACTTCCATGAATATTCTCCTTTGTGCACATATTTGTATTGGTATTTATAGTATTATAAGGGTGATTTTATCATCTTAAATTCATAAATATGTTAAATAAATGCCAGACTGCTTTTTAAGAATTATGGAAAAGTTTACATTTCTAATACTCTTTTCAACCACAAACTTTCTATTCAGTTAGTTGACATTTAATATCAATTGTTTCAAATTTTTTAACACAATAATTGAAGAAAACTTCTCAGTTTTCATCAGTTTACATTTTCTGGTTATCAAAAATTTTGACGCTTTCCTGGTATAATTTTTGTGTCCTTTATAATTTTTCTTCTTGGAGCTGTACTTGCATATACTGTGCCTATTTTCAAAAGATAAATTTGAAAACTTTCTTCTTGATTTATAATTTATAATAGTGTCTTGTATTGTGATTTTAACAACTCATCTCTCATTTTTTTAGCATTCTCAATTTTTTCTGTTTGATATGTTAAAATTTTTCCTTGAGTGTCAAGGTATGTTTGGTAATTTTCAAGAGAGTCATGTTATTTTTCACTTTATTTTTATGTAGCAGATTCCATCATTATCAAAATCCTAACTAGGTAGCTTATTACTCAAGTATTTTGATTTAAATTTCAATTTGTGACTAATTTAAAAGTTTCATTATTTCTGACTTTTCTCAAATAGCTTTAGTAAGTAGTTCATTGCCAATTTTCTTTGCCTCCCTATCATTGAGAGATTTTAACAATATCATTTTTTGTTGCTGTCTTGCACATATAGTTTTTTCTACTAGTTTGTATTGTTTAGCAAAGTTCTGTTATTGCTGACTCTTCCATAATTTCTTATTTTGAAAAACAGCAGTATGCATTTACATTCAACAGTTATTTACAGATGAATATCTGTACTAAAGTACTAAAAACTTCTTCCTTTTTTTTTGTTTTTTTCTTTTTTAAACCAGGAATTGAACTCATGGTCTCACGTTCACCCGGAAGTATCTGTGCAGCTGAACTAAATCTGCAGCCCCTGAAGTTTTCTAAAACATAATCATGGATATCACAGGTCACATTACAAAAAATAAAAAATGCAAATACAAAGGATATTGACAGTTGAATGGTTAATATGTTAGTATTATTATTATCAGAGAAAGCTTAAGACATTTATGCACAAAATAAGTATGTTAAAACTAAGGAAAAATGTAATTTATGTAGCAGCAAAATTACAAAATTCTATACTGAAGATCCTAATGTTTTGAGGTTGGTTGTAAATGCAAACAATGTCTTAAACAGTTGAGATAGAACTACACTGTTGAAGATAGTTTTAAACCAAATAGTGATTGCTACCTTCTTTGTGATTTCAATATTTATTTCTTACCCAATTCTGGAATCTGCCAATTGGTCTTCTTACACAGTAAAAGTAATTTCCAGGTGTCATTGTGGATACAGACATGAAAATACAAAGAGCACCCTGTGTTCTACTGATGGTCTCAGTCTATCCAGAGGAACCATAGTACCAAAGATTACTGGTCACCAGAAGGCAGAAGAGCTGGGGTGCAGGGCGTGGACAGACATGCTCCATCAGGGGAAAGTTCCATCGCTCACAGCTGGTGTGAGGATGGAGGAAACGTATGAAAAGACCTGGAAGGCCTGTGGCATTACCTGATAAAAATTCAAAGCCTAGATAAAAATCCCAGACCTACGAATGTGCAAAATTGAAAAATTTCAATTTAAATAATCCTGGATGTTGACTCTCCCTCAGTCACCAGATAGGAAACAAGCTCCCATCATTTTCATTTTGGCCTTTTGAGCTGAGCAGATCTCCAGTTTTCATTTCTTACCATGAGGAATAGGTATTATTTTAAGGGCTAAATGTGCGATGATTTTCTTGCAGAAGTAATGATGCCCGTATAAATACCTACTGAGAAAAATGCATGGAAATCACTTGTCATGTGACTGAGAAATTTCCACTGAATAACTAACTCATGAAAGGAGAAAAACCAAAGTCTCTCTCCGTAAATAAGAACTGCTTCTCTGAGAAAAATCGCAGTGTTGCCACACCTAGGTCCTTACTTATCTAGGACCAAAAGCTGCATTCAGGAAATTCAGACCTATCACTGAAGAACGTGGTAGTTGAATGAATTCTGCCAGCATACATCCTGAGCTCACAGCATTTCTGGATCAAGAAAAAGATCCCTAATTCAGAAAAACATGAAGCAAATTATTAAATAGAGCAGACATATTGGAGGGACATATCACATATAGAGCTAACAACGGCCTCCATAACTGCAGTAACAAATTCAAATAAGACCAACACAAAAAAAGGGGGGGGGGGATTTTTAAAAATAAATAGAATCAAAAAACGAAGATCAAACTGTAGAAGACAAAGTAAAAATGATTAAGATGTGATATGAATATTTAGCTAATCAAGATATTTATATATTTGTTATGTACAACAAGAATATACCAACACGAAAACAAATACACAAAAGTATTAACGAAGCTCTAGTGTGCAGCCCTTCTGTTCTGTATGATTTTTGTCTCTGTGGTGCTGGGGGTTGAGCCCAGAGACTTCTCACTATTCAATGTCCACCACTCTCTGCCCTTCTACTTGCCCTCCCCTCTCCTCCCCTCCCCTCTTCTCCTCTCCTTTCTTCTCTTTCTTTTTTGTTTTCTTCTCCTTTCTTCTGCTCCTTCTCTCTTCTCTCTGCTCTCATCTTCTCTCTCTTTTCTTCCCCTCCCCCCTACTCAGCTCCTGTTTCCTCTTCCATCCTCTCCTCTCCTCCCCTCCCCTCCACTCCTTTTCCTCTCCTGTCCTGTCCTATCTTCTTTCTGTGGTTTTTTTTTTTTTTTGCTGTTTTTCTCTTTCCTCTTCTTTTATCTTTTGTTGTCTTTTGTTATCCCTCTGTCTCTGTCTCTATCTCTGTCTCTTTGTTTCTCTCTCCCTCCCTCCCTACCTCCCCACCTCCCCACTCTCCCGTTTTTAAGTAGGCCCTGGCTAAATCACTACACTGTACATGCTCAGCCTGAACTTGCTATCCCCCTGCCTCAGCCCTCAGCTACCCTAAATGCTCAGATTACAGGCAAGTAGTTGCAAGTACTCACAGTTCAGGATGTGTGTTTCTGTTTGCATCATTTCAGTTTGAAGGAATATTATATTATGTACATGTTACAGAAGACAATTTGTGCTCTGAGTCAAAATCACAGAAACTCAAACCAAAATAATTTGTTTATTCAAAAGATATATTTTGAATATTTAGACAGAAAGATGAAATTACAATATGAACATATATGATTTTCTTTCATATTTAAATGAACAAAATGAAAATTCATCTTAAAATTAAATTTTATTTATTATTCTTACATAGCTTGAAGAAGTAGACATTTGAATTTTTTAAGGTGAGGTTGTATGTTTATCAGAATTTTTTTTTTTTCATTTTTGTTTTCTTAGTTGAGGTATTCATTAAATACATTCATCCTGTGGACCCTGCTGAGGGTAAGAGCTCAGCTGTTTGTCTACCGCTGAGGACCCCCTGCAGGGGACATCCCTGGAGCATGCACCTGTGTGGAGTCCACAAGGGAACAGGGTGCAGAAAATGAAGGAACCACCTTTGACCTTTTTGTGAAAACTTCAATCGACATCCACAGTAAATATCCAGAGTTCAGTAAAAACTACGTTAATCTCTTTGTGGGAAAAAAAAAAAAATTCTATGGGCCTAATCATGAAGAGGCTTTAAAGGTTCTAAAATTTCCACCTCCACCACCACGTTGAAGACCAAGCTGCCAGCACATGAAAGTGTAATTGATACCCTTGCCTTGTGTCCAAGCCAGGCAAGAGAAACTTGTGCTACATGAAAAGATTTATTGCTTTTATACATGCATATGAATATGTATATGTGTTTGCATTTTATATACACATGGCTAAAGCATGGGAAAGGGAACAAGAATATATTTTAAATACATTATACTAAGTTAAAATTATAAATATATTAGGGGCCCGGCAGGATGGCTCAGTGGTCTAAAGCGCCTGCTTGGGAAAGCTTGGGTGGCTTCAGGAACAGCATTTTGATCCCTGGGACCACATGATGCACCAGCTCTGTCCTCGGGGCGGGCTGAGCTGGCCATAAAAATGAGTGAATAAACAAAGGTTCTGAAACAAGAAAAAAAAAATTATAAATATCTTGTATTTCTTCAGAGATTTCAAAATAATACCCTGACTTTCAGAGAAAATGTTGAATTTTTCTCGTGTTATTAAATGACCTAAGCTATTACATGTAAAATAAATATGAAAATAGTGACTAAGAATAAAGTTTTAATAGAGTAAAATAAACCTTGGTTTCTAATGTTGGTTCAGTGATGCAGAAAGTTATACCTATAAGTTATACCTAATGACTAGACCTCTGCCTTCCTAAATTAAAATTATTATCTAATTGTTAGTCTTATAGTGAGAAGAGTGTTGGTTTGTACATATGAAATATACTTTTTTTTCATTTTGGTGCATTTGGTACAGGGTGTCACTGTGTAGCTTGAACTCATAGTGATCCTCCCATTTTTGGCTTCCCCAGCTCTGGTATTACAGGCATGTGCCACCACTCTGGGACCTGGTCGCCAGCCTAGCCTACCCCAGGGATGGGGCTGGCATGGCATGTGGGATCAGAGAACGAACTGAACTATCTCACTGGCCTTGGGACATAATTTTTATATAAATGATGCTTACAACATATCTTGTCTCCATGAGCTATTACAATTTCAGGTTAAGAAGGAAGATATTTATCCTGGAGATTTACAAATATTATCTGTATGGAAATGTTAAGGTTACCTGGAAATCCGCATGCCATATTCTGCACATGCCTATTATTATTTAAGAAAATTTTCTCATGGTTGGTACCTTTCAACTAAGAGTTTAAAAACAACTTTTTAACAGTGGCATAATTAAATTAAGTTTTTTTGAGGGAACTATGAAACATTTTGATGAAGAAAAGTGTTTGACATTGAACCATTGCAAATGTGATCACATAAATTTAAATCATTAATTTGAAGCCTATTCCAACGCTGACACTAAACAACACCATTTGACATCCTGAAAATTAAAATTTCAGTCCATTAAAAAACACGATGAGATTCTAGAATAAAATAATCACTCAACCCATTTAAAATCACAACAAAGGGAATGTTTTACCATTTAATGAATTATTTCATATTACACACTTTATATCTAACACAATAAAAGCACCCACTCAGGAATAAAAGCTGCATTTGGCACCAACGATGCACAGCTGAGAGGACTGAGATTCTGATCCTGAACTTTACAGAGCACTTAATCAGAGTCAGTGTGAATTGAACTTCTAATTTCATTACAGTGAAATTTCATTTCAGTCAAATGATCATCAAGGATTTATCATCTACCATTTTTAGTATATATGTGATTAATTTGTTTATTGCATGCATTTTAATTAAGGAAAGAGAATCTTTACCATTGGTACTGGCATTGTCTGGAATGTTGCTATAAGTAAAAATTAAACTGCTTAAGCTCTCCATCACCTTCATTTTAAGGTTAAAGCATGACCCATTATAAGCATCACTTCTAGATCTATTATATTTTGTGCCACAAATATTAATTATTTTGTGCTTTAATACTTCATCTAATAGTTCTGTGTATAGTGACATCTAAGGGCTAAAATTCACTTTTCTAAAAATACATTATGTGCTTCTCTATCACTAGTAAAATTGATGTATAAGACAAAGTAATTGAGGAAAAACCAATATATGGTGACAGTTTATTCATAGTGTTTTTCTTTACTTGTCACATTAAAAAAAGGTTAATGCGTTTTACCTTTCATATTATCTTCCTGGCATTAAGTATGAAAAAAGCACTTATAGTTGTGCCTATTACTGTAATCAGTTAGTTTGATAGATCATTTTTATTTTCCTACTTGATGCATATGACTTCAAGAAATTTTTATCTTTTATATATTCAAAATGACTTCATTCTTGGTTTCATGTTTCCCAATAATCTTTCATTTTCAATTAAAGTTCAAGTATACAATCTTTTATATTAGTAGTTAGTTTTTAAACTTAGGCAAAGCCAAGAAAAAAGTATGAGCATGACATATATTTTCCATAATGTAGAGCCTGAAATTAAATAGCAATGCCTTGATCCATTTGTGTGCTAATATTTTCTACAAGAAGTGTTAATAATGTTAAATAAGGTTTTCCATGCGATATTGTGAACATTGTTTTCAGGTTGGACTCTGGTGGAAAAAAAAACAAACCCAGTCAATAACTCTCCAGACTACGAATAAAAGCTGGGATTGCTGGAGCTCACGAGGAGTTGATCATGATGGGAAATGAAAGTAGTGGAAGAGAAAATGAAGGCAAAGACTGCGAACTCATTTGAAAAAAGAAAACATAAAAGGCATTACACTGAAATTGTTCTTGTGATCTTGTAAAATTTATGGTCATAGTCACATATGTGTCAAAGTTTTGGGTACAAATGTTATGATGAGAAATTATAAAAAATTAATTACATTTTAATGAAATGCATAATTTATCATTTTATGTCTAAGCTAGACAAATTCATCACCCATGGTTTTCTAAGTATATGCTGAATGTAGTTTTAAGGTTTAAATACCCTGTTCTTTAGTTAGCAGTAATTAGGTGGATAATGTAATTATTATTGTGTTGTTTTTTAGGAACATTAAGTATTTAGTAAAGCAAAAGAAAAAAATCTAATGAAGTTTAATGAAATAGCTTCACTTTCAATATACTCTGCATGTAAACTAAGACTAAAATTTAACTGTAAGAATGTTACCATGTATGAAATTTATGATAGCAATAAATACAATATGTGGAAAATGTATATTTTTATTCATATATATTTTCATTCATGCTTAGGCTATATTTCTTAAATAACTCAAATGCCCACCCACCAAGGAATAGGTAAAAATATACATGGTCTCCTTATATAATGAAGTGCTATTCACCATCAAAAGGGGTAAACTTGAGACATTCATAGGTAAATGAAGGCGACCTGAGACCATACTCATAAGTGAAATAAACCAGGCTCACACATGCAATCTTTGTCTTGTCGCCCTGGTGTGAGAAGCTGAACAACGAAGTGACACACAACTCACAGCAGATACTGGGAAGGGGAAAGAAACTGTTTAAACGGAAAGAAGAACTGTAGTACGGGAAAGAAGAAGGATATTTATTTGCACTACTAATTTACTGTAGTTCAGTGGAAAGAAAGGGCTGTGTTACTATTGTTTGGACAATTTTTCAGGCCATTATCTTTTACTCTGAGTAACTACTCTGAGGATAACAAAATGCAATGAGTATTAACCATTATTACTCTATTACCTCATTTTGAAATTTTGTTGTTTGAAATTTTGTTTTTTCTTCTTTCATTTTGAAAATAAATAAATAGTTGTGCCTGACTTGAAGATGATACTCCAGGGTGACCTTCCACATCACCCAGTGGCATGATCGCCAGCCTGCAGCACCATGTAGGAAGGGTGAACCCTCCACAGGAGAGGCTTCAAGGAAGGAAGGGTGGGCCCTGTGCCCTGTGCTCCGTAAGGGGTGGAGTGGCCCCCATTTGCTCCAACTTGCTCTTCTCCCCTGTTTCCCTAGTCACCTCCCCGCTTTCCCTCACGTACTTTACCCCTCTTCCTGTTTGTCCCTCTCCCCACCCTTCCCTTTCCTGCCCCCTCTCTCCCATCTCCCCGCCCCCCCAGGGCTCTACAGTGCTTTACTTTACTTGTCACAGATCCAAGAAAAACAAACCCAATCAAAGACTGACATATCTATAACTAAGTGCTTACATTTAAAAAAATAAAAATTATAAACTAATAATCCATCAACTTTTATAATTAAGCACATTTGGGTCATTAACAGTAAGTATCTGAGCAATTTGAAAAGACTTCTTACTGCTCATGTCTCCTAAAATTCCTTAAAACTCAGTCTTTAAAATAAAATACTCCAACATCATCAGCCTCAAATATAATGTGTTTTCCTTCACATTATGAAAATATGTTCTCTTTGTGTTTTTTATAGTTCAGTGTTACTACTGAGATTGTATTTGAGATTCTTAATCAAATACAAATTATTCTATAATAAGTTGGAGTGAATCTTTCAAGGCACTTTAAAATATAAAACTTCGTGACTTTGAGACAACATAATAATGTGAGTGTGGGGGCCCATGCCAGTAGTGCCAGGACTCAGGGAGGCTGAGGCATGAATTTCAAGTTCAGTGCCAGTCCTGGCTGTCATAGTTGGCATGTAGGGAGACACTGCCTCGATCCATAAATCATAAGGTCTATCAATTCCTCTAAATCAATAAAAATTCAGTTCAGAGAGCAAAGAATAAGTGATCAGAATGTAGCCGAAGAAGCAACAGGAATTGGCGATTATGCATAAAGTGAGAAAAACATACAGTGAACTGAAATGTTATATGAGGAAGACAAAGAAAGTCAATACTGCACTGGTGAAGAAACAGGAGCTCTTCTTGGAAGCAACACTCTGCCCTGGACTCTCCTGGCCATTCCCATGTCAATGGTGAAATACTTAAAATACCAGGAAAGCCCAGATTAAAATGTGACATTGTTAAGATATGTCTTTATCTCCTGCTATCTGCGGCTATTAATTGATTTACCTGATGTTATACTTCAAACTTTCAAATGTGAATTGCTTAATCTGGCGG
Source organism: Myocastor coypus (assembly GCA_004027025.1). NCBI lineage: Eukaryota > Metazoa > Chordata > Mammalia > Rodentia > Myocastoridae > Myocastor > Myocastor coypus. The sequence goes on from PVJA010025374.1 coordinate 12,566, forward strand.
ATGTTTGTAATTTACTTTTCTATATTTCATATGGAAAATTTCAGTTGTAGTGCTAGATAAAAAAAAGAAGGACCTAAATTTCAACATGGATAGTCATTTGTGTGTTCACGGGAAACATTATTTTTTTGAAATAATTGTATTCATGGGAAGCCAAACAAGAAAATAGAACTTTATCCTTTGTAGACAGTATGGCAAAATGACCAGTTGTGTAGTGGCAAGCACCGTGACAATATATTCCGGTGAGTTATTTCAAACTACAAAAACATAAATTTCCTAGGGAGAGGTTATTCTGCAGAATGTAAATAGATAAAAATTATTTGAGGCTATATGTTCTCCTTCTTCTTACTGCTTTTTAAACTGAAAAATTGAAAGTGCTCCTTTCAGAACTATGCAACACAGAACACTATTTTGAAGCATCTACAGACGAATGCCAAAAGGTTATCCCACAGTGAAAATAATTGGACACTCAGGAAGTGACAATGCTTTTCCCCCTGCTTTTGAGACTGTGTACTTATCTCATTTCTAGCCTGTCCATTTTTAAAATCCTGTTAACAACATAGAGATATATGCATAAGATATGGAAATGCATATATGTTATTATATATCCTATGTATTTCTGAGTCAATGTGCTTATGTTTATAAAAATTAAAGTACCGAAGTTGTCATCTCTTGTATTACATTAAGCAGATATTAACCAAGTATTTTATTAAAAGAAGAATAAAAAGTGAAGCTGGGAAAAATGGGTAAAAGAAGTATTGTACTTAAAATGTGCTGTATATTTTTCTTTTAGGGTTTGAACAACAAATCCTTTGAAGAAGTGGGAAATATTTCAATGGGGAAAATAGCTATTGGGAACATATAAGAAGTATACATATAATATTAGCAAGACAAAGAAATTTACCATTTAAGACATGTCACTCCAGGTCATTGAAATCATAGGCTATTAAAATATAATTAGCATCACACAGCAATGAGTAATTAAAATGACAACATTTTATAGAGTTCAGCATCTCAGTTTCTGCATGATCCTACAAGCTGTGCTATCACATAACACAAAATAGAATTATTTAGTTTACCAGAAGAGAGACCACATATGTTATCTAAAGCAAGAATTTTAGACTCTTTAAATTTGTTTAAAATGTCCACAATGAAAACAATTAAAGGAAATTGTACTAAGGCTTTCAAAAATCTAAATATCATCTATGAAGTTTCATTTTAATTTATTTTTTCTCCTAGGTATCATTTGATTGTTTGTTTGTTTGTTTGTTTGTTTGTTTTTTATAGGACCAGTGTCGAACTCATGACCTTGCACTTAAAGGCAGGCAAATGCCACAGAGCTATTTTCCAGGCCCCAGTTTGATAGCTTTATATAAAATCAAACTGATGTAAATTGATGTAATGATATGTTTTCTACATCTGTTTGTTTGTTTGTTTCTTTCTTTCTTTCTTTCTTTTTCTTTTTGTGGCTGGCTCAGGCAATCCTGTGGGTGGGGCTGGCATGGACTTGTGGTTCCGGGGATCAAACTGTGGTCCCAGTCCTTGCCTAAGCTTGTCTTAAGAGACACTGTAGACCACTTAACTATCCCACCCAGCCCTGTTTTCTACATCTGTAAGCAGTAGAAATACAGAAGTAAGTGAAATAAAGTGAAGTAAATAAAGTGAAAATGTACTTTGTTGTTTCTGAAAGTTGCACTGGTCCTCATTAATCAGGAATGGCTATTATTATCCGCTAAACGGAAGAATGAATTCTAATAATATATCGATCACCACATTTTTTCATATAGTCCAGGAATCAGGGATTATTTTCGAGTGGCTTTATGAAGTATACAAGTGTTCATGGCTTTTGTAAGTATATAGAATTACTGATTAGCATATCCACTAAAATATAAAAAGCAATAATTGTCAGTTCTTAAAATCACACCAAAACTGTGTGGCTTGTGATAGAAAGGAGAAAAGAAAGTAAACTAAAAATTAAAAACATTAAAGCAAATATGTCTATTCTAGGAGAGAAGCCAGGGTCGTGCATCACATTTGGACCTTAATCATAAAGTTACACCTGCTTTTTAAAATGTGAGCAGGTATTTCAACAAAATTTATATCTCACACTTGATGTTTGTTTAAGAAAGTACCACACGTGAGTAAAATTCAAAAATGTGTGAAGTGTCTGTTTCATTATAGCTAGAAAAATAATACATGTTGCAAATGCATGCAAAAATCAGATCATCATGGTATGTGTTGTAATAAAATTTAAGGTCGACTGTTTTGAAAAATTAAAATTGTGATTTGAATCATGTTTCCATTTTCTTCATTCTTGCAACTGTTTTCCCAACAGTGTTTTGTAATGCATATCTGGCTACAAGTAATCTTTCAAAGTGCACTGTAAATTTTTACCACCAAAAGAACAGAACAAAGATGAAATATCTCATCATTTTTAGATGCAGGAAGCAGAAGAATAAAAATACAAATAAGTTATGGAAATGCATATAAAAGTTATTATATACTCTATGTATTTCTGAGTCAATGTGCTTATGCTTACATATATTAAAGTACTGATATCATCATCGCTTGTATTTTATTAAGCAAATTTCGAGTTAACCAGGTAGTGAGTAGAAACGTATTTCCATAATATACAAGGTAAATTTTGTTAAGTAACATTAAAAAAGTAAACAATTCTGAAAAGCTTATGTGCATTCAGTTATACTACGCATCTCTCCAGAAAAGACATTTGACAATATGCAAAGACATTTTGTTTGTTATGACAGGTGTATAGACTACTACTGACATCTCATGAATTTAGGTCAAGGATGATTCTAAACATCTGAGAATACACAGGATAACTTCCACATAATTATCTGATTCAGAATATGAATATTTGAAAACAATTCCACAGTGATGGGTAATGATGTCTTAAAGTGGATCATAAATATATATGATCTAAAGCCAAAATGTCCAAGCCTGAATGTGTTCCAAGGGATTACAGCCATATGTACTATAGTAAAATATTTGGAAATTTCATGCAGATGTTCAGAAATAGCTGAATTTAAAATGAAGTTTTGAGCCGGGCGTGGTGGCTCACGCCTGTAATCCCAGCACTCAGGAGGCTGAGGCAGGAGGATCAGTGAAAGTTCGAGACCAGCCTGGGCTACAAAAGTGAGCTCAAGGCTAGCCTGAACTGCATAGCGAGACCCTGTCTCAAAAAGACAAAATAAATAAATAAATAAATAAATAAATAAATAAATAAATAAAATGAAGTTTTGTTTTGTCATTTGAACAAATTAAAGAAAATATTGTTCATCAAATAAGGCATTTTGTAGTGCTTATTGTAGAACAGAATTTGTGACATGGTAAATGATTCTATTTGTGATCACTGAAAATAGTTTCTGTATTTGAAAAAATATATTGAAAGACATTTTTGACAGATGAGATATGAGTATATAAGGACTGAAGGAATTAGAGATGACTATATATTTTTACTCTGTTATAAGTATAATGACAACTGATAGTGATATGGTATGTTGAAGAAAATGATAAAAATGTTAAGTTTTAAGGTTTAGTGGATATTGACTATTCAGGTCAACATATCTTACAGTTAGCCTGAAACATATTTTTGAAAACATTTGAGTATTAATTTTTCTCTTTTACTTTATTGCATTATTTTTTAAAATTTTCTCTTCTTAGTGGCTTAGTCATGAATTTAATTTTATATTTATTAACTAATTCTGTAGTGTAATTATGTGAATATACTTAAGTTTTAACTGTCTCATTTTCTCATTAATTGTCTCTTGTTTTCTCTCTTGTGCTTCAGCAAAAAGATTGCATTGTTTTCTCTTATCTGGAAACAATTATTGCTAAGTGTATTACAAAAATTATTACTTTAGTAATGTGTTTAAGTTTTCACTTATTGTCAAAATATTTCGCACCCTGGGGCTGGGGAGATGGCTCAGCAGAATAAGCACTTGCTTGACAAGTACAGGGACCTGAGTTTTGGCTGAATTAATTACTTAATTAATTACTTATTACTTTCTTTCTTTCTTCTTTCTTCTTTCTTCTTTCTTTCTTTCTTTCTTTCTTTCTTTCTTTCTTTCTTTCTTTCTTTCTTTCTTTCTTTCTTTCTTTCTTTCCTATGACCAGCTCAGCTTGCCATGGGAGTGGGGCTGGCGCAGCATGTGGGATCAAACCATGGTCCTTGTGGTTACCTAAGCTTACCTAAGTAGGCATTTTAGACCCCTGAGCCATCTTGCTGATCCTTGGCTTAATTTATTTAAGTAAATGTTTCACTCTGTGTTACTATTTGAAAACAACTGGCAAGACTATGAGAGGTTCAAGAATTATTTGTCAAGTAAAAGAGGATTATTAGTATCCTTATAAAATTGCATCAATTCTAATTTTTCTATAGATTCTATTACTGCTGTCATGAGTTCATGACTCTGAATATTGAACAGGACTTCTTCATGAAAGTGTGAGCAAAGAGGCTGAGATAAATAATATACCAAACTTAGAAATGAAAATTGGGGAAATTTGTACTAAAAGTAAATTTTACTCATATAATTTTCTATACAAAAAATAACTGCTTTGTTCAGCAAACATTATCTCATGTTATATATATTCAGCCTTCATGCGAGAAACTAATAAAAAACTTCAGCTTTTCACATGAACAACATCCTTATGTTAAGCTATGTATACCTAAAATTTACCCCAAGCCAGGAATAATTCACAATTTAAGCAATGCACTGAGAATCTGTCCACTTTTTATTCATGATATGGCTTAAAATAGCAATGTGAATTATAAATGTGCACTCACAGCTTAAACTATGTGACCTACACATCAAGTTAGTGAGGTGCTTTTCATAAATATGTAAGCTGTACTTCAAAAAAATGTATGAAACTAGCATCACAAAATCATTTCTTCCTTCCTTCCTTTCTTTCTTTCTTTCTTTCTTTCTTTCTTTCTTTCTTTCTTTCTTTCTTTCTTTCTTTCTTTCCTCCTTCCTTCTCTCTCTCTCTCTCTCTCTCTCTCTCTCTCTCTCTCTCTCTGTTCTGTGCATGCATGTACTCTCACTCTCACTCTCTCTCCCCTTCCTTTTAATTAAGGAAGGAAAGATTTATTTATGTTACAGGTTGTAGAGGTTTCGATCTATAACCAGCTGACTCTAAGGTAGTATAGAACAGAAGAAGAGCAGCATTTTATGGTAGTCGAAGATACCAAAAATAGTACAATCAAAAAAGGGCTTAAAAAAACCTTATATGAATTCCCTGGACCATTAAAACTTTGTAGATTATTTTAGGTCTTTTCTGTTCCAAAAAAAAAAAAAAAATTAAGGATAATTTCTGTTGTCTGTGAGGTATGCCAATGGTATTTTAATAAGGACTGAATTAAATCTGCATAGCAATTTTGGAAATACGGCCCATCTTCACAATGCTGGTTTTTGCTATCTAGGAGCAGGTAATATCTTTCCATTTTCTGAACTACTCTATGATCTCTTTTTTCATATTACTTTAGTTTTCATTGAATAGATTTTTTTTGCTTCTTTAGTTATGTTAATTCCTAAGTATTTCAGTTTCCACAGTGCTATTGAAAAATATATTTTTTTTTTAAATTTCTCTGTGACTGTGTTTATTATTTGTGCAGAGGAATGCTATTGACTTTTGTGTGTTGACTTTGAATCTTACTATGCTACTCAATTTTTGTATTAATTCTAGTAGCTTCTTGGTGGAGTGTTTTGGGTCTTCGAAGTAGACTCTCATGTCATCAGCAAATAATGACAATTTAACTTCTTCTCTATCTATTCTTATTCCTTTTATTTCTCTTTCTTGTCTGATGGCTGTTGCTAATGATTCCAGAATTATATTGAATAGAAAGTGGTGATAGAGGATATCCTTGCCTTGTACCAGATCTGAGAGTAAAAGACTTCATTTTTTCCACATTTAGAATTATGTTAGCAGCCAGGCATGGTGGTGCACGCCTGTAATCCCAGCACTCAGGAGGCCGAGGCAGGAGGATTAGTGCGAGTTCGAGACCAGACTGGACTACAAAAGCGAGCTCAAGGCCAGCCAGAACTGCATAGTGAGACCCTATCTCAAAAAGACAAAAAATATAAAAAATAAAAAATAAAGAATTATGTTAGCTATTGCATTGTCATAGAAGGCTTTTATCACATTGAGGTAGAGGCCCTCTATTCCAGGTTTCTACAGGACTTTGAACATGAATGAGTGTTGGACTTTGTTAAAAGCCTTTTCTACATTAATTGAGATGATCATGTGGTTTTTGGCTTTGGATCTATTGATATATTAAATTTATAGATTTGCGTATATTGAGCCATGCTTGCATCCTGGGATGAATCCTACCTGGACATGGTGTGTAATCTTCTTGATAATTTGCTGTATTCTATTTGCCACGATTTTATTGAGGATTTTTTGCGTCTATGTTCATGAGAGAGAATGGCTTGTAATTCTCTATTTAAGTTGCATCTTTCTCTGGTTTGGCTATCAGTATAATACTTGTCTCCAGAACTGATTTTCGGAGGATTGTTTCCTTTTCAATTTCACTGAACAGTATGAGGAGTATTGGAATTATATCTTCTATAAATTTCTTGTAAAATTCATTTCTGAATCCACCGGGACCTAGAATTTTCTTTCTTATTTGTTTATTACATTTTGTATTCCAATGGCTGTTACTATGTCTTCGTGATTCAGTTTAGGTAAATTATACGTTTCTAAGAATCTGTCCATTTCATCTGTATCTTCAATTCTGTGAGAGTAAATATGCTCAAAGCAACTGTTTGTGATCTTATGAATTTCTACTGGGCCTGTGGTAATTTCACCCTTTTGTTCTGTTATTGCTTGAACTTGAATATGTTCTTTTCTCTTTTTGATGATGATAGCTAGGGCCTTATCAATTTTATTTAATCTTTCAGAGAACCACCTTTTTGATTCAGTAATTCTTTTATTGTTTTGTTTGTCTCAAGGGAATTAATTTCTGCTGTAATTTTACAATTTTCACCCATCTTTGGGATTTAGATTTGGACTGATCTTCTTTTGCTGGATGATTTAGGTGCCGTGTTAGAGTATTTATTTGTTCTCAAGTAGCAAATATAGCACTGAAAAACATAGAAAAGGCAGGAGCATTACAATTCCTGACGTAAAATTATATTACAAAGCTACAGTGATAAAATCAGCTTTGTACTGGCCAAAAAAACAAAAAATTACACTATTACTAGAATAGATTAAAAGATGCAGAAACAAATACAAACACACTCACCCACCTTATCTTCAATAAAGTGGCCAAACATGTTTACTAGAAGAAAAATACCCTCTTACCAAAGGTGCTGAAAAAACTGGCTCTCTACATTGCAGAAACCACAATTTCACCCAATCCTATCACGACACATTAAACTGAAGTCAAAATGAATTAATGATCCAAATATTAAAAGAGAAACATTAAATCTCCTGGAAGAGAAAATGGAAGGAAATCTTGAAGATATCGAGGTAGGCAAACAATTCATGGACAAAAATCAAAATGCATGTTTAACACTTTAAAGAATCAACAATGGGGACCTCCTCTCAAATGTTCTATAATGTATAACTATAAATAATTATAGAATATTATAACATGGAAAATTAGAATGGACCAGAATTCATGGTATAAATGCATAAGAGTTTTCATACAGTTTATTTTTTGTGTTTTTTTTTTTTTTGCATTTTTGTTTTTCAATTTATGTATTTGTTACATGGTCTCACTGCTCAACTTGGACTTGTAGTAATCCTCTTGTTTCCAGTTATCCAACCCCCCTCCTCCAGTGCTGAGATTGCAGACATGTGCCACCACACCTGGAGAATTTTTCAAATTACTAATAATATCCTGCTTGTTAAACTAAGTGGTCATGGAAGATATTCATGTTACTATTTTTCCATTGAAATATTTGGATAGTTTCTCTAGAATACCATTGAATATAGTTACAAATTTAAAAGTAAATTAAATATAATTTAGTTTATATTTCTCATGTATTTAAAATATTTTTTAGAGCCAGGCGTGGTGGTGCACACCTGTAATCCCAGCACTCGGGAGGCTGAGGCAGGAAGATCTGTGAGAGTTCGAGACCAGCCTGGGCTACAAAACTGAGGTCAAGGCCAGCCTGAACTGTACAGCGAGACCCTGTCTCAAAAAAGACAAAAAAAATCTTTTTTAGTTATCCCTTTTTAATTTTTTAGTAATTTTTATGAGAAAGAAATAGCAATGAGACAATTGGAAAACAAGTTAATAGGACAGTTACAATAATTAATGCATTGCATATTATTGTCTTCATAATAGTTACACAGAGTACAAGATGCAGACATATCTTGTCTAAATACTGTTAGTATTTATTCTCATCCAAATAATGGAAAGTAGCTGTATCTCTGTTGTATATATTATATATATATGTATATATATATATATATTATATATACATATAATATATATACATATATATTATTTATATATATATATATGTTTTTGTTTTTTGAGGCAGGGTCTCGCTATGCAGTTCAGGCTAGCCTTGAGTTCACTTTTGTAGCCCAGGCTGGTCTCGAACTCGAACCGATCCTCCTGCCTCAGCCTCCCGAGTGCTGGGATTACAGGCGTGTGCCACCATGCCTGGCTTTATATATACATATGTATGTATATATATCACTACAAAAGGTCCTTTCTTTATATCTGCCTTTTTCTATTTTGTTTCGTGAGAGATGGGTGTACCATTGCTGTTAGAGAAGCTGAATTTGGAGAAGTCTTGAACTGACCTTCCATACTTCATGCCAGTTCAAATACTGTAGGTATTGGTATTCAGTAAACATATTTTAAAAGCAAGAATATGCCAAGTTAGTAATTTGGCTCCTGATCTATTGTCCTAGTACTAGTTAAAAACAAAATGTGTATTTTGTGATAATCTGAAGTTCTATAAGTAGCATGAGATATGATGAAAAATAATTTGGCCAGGTGTGGTGGTGCTTGCCTGTAATCCCAGCACTTGGGAGGTTGAGGCAAGAGAGAATCGATGTGAGTTCAAGACCAGCCTGAGCTACAAAAGTGAGCTCAAGGACCGGGAAGATAGCTCTGTGACACAAGTGCCTGCCTGGCAAGTACAACGTTGTGAGTTTGAACCCCGGTCCTGCCAAATATAATAAATAAAAAAAAAATCAATGGAGGAATTTTGGGGTGGGGAGATAGCTCAGGGGCATAAGTGCCTGCCTGGCAAGTTAATGGTCTTGAGTTTGATTCCTGATTCCGGAAAAACAAAAAAATGAACTGAAGGCTACCCTGAACTGCATAGTGTGACCTTATCTCAAAAAGCCAAATAAATAAATAAATAAATAAAATACAATAATTAAAAAAATAATTTAATGCAGAAGCTTGTAAATATATTTGATTAAAAAATTATAAACCAGTTACAAGATGGCTAGCATAATTTTAAATAGTGGGGATCTGATAACTATAAAAGCAAAAACAAAATCTAAAAATACAGCACTTGTCACCATAAATATTGCATTATTTTCAAGAAGAGGTGAAAATTTAAAAAGTAAAGCTATATTAAATAGAGCTGTAGAGCAGAAGGTGAAAATAGTGGACTAATAGCCGGGCGTGGTGGCTCACGCCTGTAATCCCAGCACTCGGGAGGCTGAGGCAGGAGGATCGTTGTGAGTTCGAGACCAGCCTGGGCTACAAAAGTGAGCTCGAAGCCACAGTGAGACCCTGTCTCAAAAATAAAAAAAAATAAAAAATAAAAAAAAAATAGTGGACTAAATGGAGTTGAGTATGATTTCTATGATTCCAAACAAGACAATAAGAAAGCTGTTGCCAAGGAGGTAGTTCCTGCATACCAATGTCTCTGGTGAGAGAATAAGATCCTAAAATAAAATAAAGTAAATTACTGGTATAACATATATACGTAAAGGCCACATCCATCACAGGGAATTTGCATGTGTGTATGTCTTAGTTTCTATTTTCCCTGTTCCCCTAACTTCTCTTTAGCCCCTCATCCCCTTCTTATTTACCAAGTTTTGTTTCTATTTTATCCTTTTATTTTTGTTGTTTTCCTTTTCCTTTCCTGTTATATAATTCCATTTCAATGATTAAATTCTATTTCACAATATCTATTATACATTTGGGTCCTTATTTACAGGTTAATTTTTGTACACCAGAAAGGCAGTGTGATATTTTCATGTATGTGTCCTATTAATTTTACTTAATAGAATGTTCTCAAAGTCCACTCATTTAGCTGTAAATGGCTCAGATATAACCTTCTTCATGGCTGAGTAGTACAGAATTGTACAAAAAAACCCAAAATCTTTTTAATTTTTTTGCAGTCAGTGGGCATTTGGTTTGCTTCCAAGATTTAGCTACTAAAAAATACACTGCTATAAACATGGGTGTGCAAATATCACCACAATATGATGCTCTTAGTTCTTTTGGGAACAAATTTAATTTGCTTCACTGTGTTTTATCATCCTCTGAAATATATCCATTATTTTCCTCTCTCACTCATAAGCTTGTTTTCTACTACTTTTCTCATTTCAAAAATCTTTGACAACTTATTATGCTTTGCATTGCTGAACGATTTCTTTTCTCTTTACTTGTGACTTAACTGCTAGGATCCTCCACAATGTACATTTTTTGGTTTCATAAAGATTGTTATATTTTGTACACCTGAATAAGAAAAATATGAAACATATTTTCAGACATATTAAAAATTTTGAACTTGTGAGTATCCTTTTCTAAATTATAATCTCTCCAGCTCTCTCCCTGACTTTGTAGCCATTTTACTGGGTATTAATCATAATTTTTGAAGGTAATGTCTTAAATCTTCTTTGAAGTCTTCAAATTTTATGTTTAAAAATTTTTTTGAACAGATTTTTTCCCCATTTGACTACTAGCTAATATATCACTACCTTTCAGGAGGCAAAATGATTGGAGTAATGTTCAGGCCTATGTAGCTGTGCATTATTAACAGAAATAAGTTTTTAGCTCTCCACAAAATTCAGAACATTAGATTTCTTTTACAAACCTTTGGCGCACCAGGAATTATAATAACTTTCTTTTCGGTATCATATTTCAGGGAATCATTTTTATAAGCTTTTGAAGACAATTTATCTAATGCCAGCTTTTATTTCAAACTGTGAAACTAGACACTTGGCTTTAGGCAACTTCTTAATGATTAGGGATTTAAAATGAAATTTCCAGGTAATGATATTCATTATACCTCTTAAAACTGAGCAATGATTTCCTAGTGCTGTTATTCTATCACATACCTCATGTAATTCTGTTTATCTCCAATTATTTCAGTGCTTGAATGAAATCAACATCTACATTTTAATGTATGCCAGATGAATCAATAAAAGTCTGGGAATGATAATTACCTTTGCAGGAAATACTGTAATGATGTGAGAGGGAATCTTTGGACAGGAATGTGTTGTGGTTGTCTGTAGTCTTCTTGCTGAAGCATAAGAAGTGGCACATCCAGTGTGGAAATTTGACTTTTCAGTTTGGCTTCAAAAAAAAAAAAAAAAAAAACCAGAGTTCGAACCCTGGTCCCACCAAAAAAAACAAAACAAAACAAAACAAAACAAAACAAAACAAACAAACAAACAAACAAAAACCTCCTCAAACCTTTCAGAAAATTAGTTGAACTAACATTATTGAGTTGTGTGGATGAGATCACATTAAATGAGGATGAAAATTGATAACTGAAACCTTTCACACCCTTTAGGGATTTTTTTTTTTTTTAGCTAAATCCATGAAGCATTCACTTTTTTCAAGTGTTCCCTGGAAATATTAACATTAAATTATTCATAAATGGCTTATGAAATATTATGCTCTACCACTTGAACATATCTCGTTAGTAAAAGTAAGATTATGTGTAGAATTTGGCAAATTACTATTCCTAAAAAAAGGAAATGGACATTCATATTTCAAAATAAAATCAATTAACAGAAAACATTTTATACAAGCAAATTAATTCATAGTTCAAGTTGAGGAAAGTCATATATTATCTACGCTATGTCTTTAACTTTAGCTTAGCAACATGCTTTTTGTTTGTTTTAGTTTTTTGGTAGTGAGAATTGAAATAAGGACCTTGTGCTTGCCAGACAGGCACTTATGCAGCTAAGCTTTCTCCCTGGTCCTGTAATTTTAAAGATCAAAATGATGTTGAAGACCATATACTTCGTTTTATCAGGTTAAACAACGTACTGCATGTCTTTTTAATGACATTGTATTGATCAAAAAGTGAACTAAGGAGATATACGCTAAAATTTTGAAGGAAATTAACTTTATTTTGTCTGTATGGAGCAGAAGTAGTCTTAATTATGACATGTCATTCTCAGTGTTTTATATTTCTATTCAGAAATATTGTTACTATTGCTCATATAGCCACATATACATTTTTATGACTCAGTCTTCAGTATTGTTGACTATATTTGTATATTATGCATACACATGGCATAGTATGAGAACTCTTTTGAAAAATGAAATGTTTTACATACTTTAATTCTTGCTAAATATAAGCTATCATTGCTATTGAAAGAACTCATCTTTCTCTATACTGATTTAGGGAACAATTTTGAAGCACATTTCCATTATTATTTTATTATCAATCTTCTATTGTTTTCTGGGCCCCCTCACTATCTTCTTCCAACACAGAAGGATTGAATCTTTTTCTGTCCTTCTTTGCCTGGCCATTTCTTTCTTTCTCTGCAGCCAGCATAATTTCTCTGTGATTTAGGACTTGTGATTAAATTTCACCTACCTGCATAATTAAATTATATCCGTCCTTCTTGATCTTGGTCATATCTGTGAATTATTTTTTTCCTAGAGAGTGAAAGTTGATATATTCAAGGATCCATCTTAAAGAAGACAATGCTATTTTTAACACACTCATTAGCATATAGGATGGATGATAGGTGAAAAAACTTCTGAAAGAAAATGCCTACATACTTACACAAAATATCTTTTCATTCTTCCAGTATCTAAACCTAAAATATAATTAATTTTTTATATTATTTTGTGGATCATTTAAAAATGAATGTCAATGCTCTATATCTTTCAGAAATAATGTGTGTTTACTACATAAAATAGGAAGTTTAAAAAAAAGATAATCAATGTACTTTATATTATTTATAACATTTTGAATAAGTACATTATGTTTCCTCTGAGCGGTTTTCAAGGATAGAGTCATTACATTATCATTGATCATCTTTCATTTTCTACAAAAGATGTCTGGATCTTGTTCTTTGACTAAAATTTTATAATTAATGACCAATGTCTCTCAATGTTGTGACCTGTCCAATCTAGCATGGCCATTTTAACATTTATCCCTGAATCCCACTTTTTTGGTGTCCCACATAGAATATCATATAGTACCCTTCTCTCTGTCACTGTCTTCATTTAATGGACATCAACTTGATCAATGTTGTTACAAATGAAGTGATTTCTTTTTCTTTTGTTATTTTTCTTATGTACAGCATCTAACTAAGCAACTTGGACTCATAGCGATCCTCCCATCTCAGTCTCCCCAAGCTGGGGTTACCTCCCAGGAACCAGTCCGTGGCTGGCATGGAGCACCTGGAGTTCCAGCCTATAAGGATGCAGTACCTGGGACTGAAAATGGTCCTTGCATTTGCCAGGTGTTATGGTTTATGTCTAGTTGTCCCCCCAAAGCCTCATGTAGTCATTGGGCAGGGACTTCTAGAGTTTGAGACTTGATCCATGATCCCTGGGATTATGGTTTTAGTACTGATGGGATTATGGGTCCAAGTACTTCTGGGATTATGGGTGTAGCCTAAGGCGAAGGCTAAGGAGGAGAGCCTGAATGTAATATAAAGAGAGACAGAGACACAGACTGGAGCTGTTGCTCTCTGCTGCCCTGTTTGGTTGGCTACTTCTGCCACCATTTTGTTGCTGTTCCGCCGCCATGAACTGGATGCTCTCTGCTCTGTTCCACTCAGCCTTAGGCCAGCTGAATATAGACTTAAACCTCCACAAACTGTGAGCTAAATAAACCTTTCCTTCCTTCATCTTGAGTGTCGGGTATTTGTCCCAGCAATGAGTAAAAAGTAACTAAGACACCAGGCAAGTGCCTAGGCCACTGACCGCCTGATTTGGTTCTTTTTTAAATCTAAATTTAGTCCATTGTGTATGCAAAATATATCAGGTTTGCATATTTATCCTTGGAAAAACATAGGTTAATTGCATTTCTTCAGTGCTATGGGTAATGCTGCAAGAATTTGGCACTATAGATGAATGTAAATATTCCCCCAGTAGGGGAATTGCTGATTATCTATCATATGATAGATTTATACTTTTTGTGAAATATTATGTTATTTCACACAATTACTGTACTTTGTTTCTTCCGTATTCTTGCCAATACTTTGATCATGATACAGTCATTCACAGAGATCTGAGGATGGCTCCTTGTGACTTTTATTTTCATTTTCACAGTGATTGATAGTGTTCAATTAAAAGAATACCTTGTAGAATATCAGTTTATTTTCTTCTAGGTATTATTATCTAGTTCTATTTTTTGATCATTTGTAATCAGGCTCTTTTTTGGGGGGGGGGCTGGCTTGGCTACCTGAACAGCAGGCTGGGTAAGGCTTGTGGAGTTGGATATTGCACCCCACCCTCTCTACGACTGTGTTCCCCTGAAAAGGCACTTAAACAGCTGAGCTAAGCCACAGGCCCCCTGCTTTTTAGTTTATTATCTGACTATTGTTTTTTATGTTGCTTGTACTTTGGGATCACGTATACATGAATAAATATATCCCTTAAACATACAAACATAAAGCTTTCAGCTGTACTAATGCTACAAAGATTTCCCTTTATATTGATGTCTGTTAGTTTTAGATTCTTAGGTTTTATTCACTCATTTTTATGGCCGGCTCAGCCTTCCACGAGGGCAGGGCTGGAGCAGCATGTGGTGCCGGGGATCGAACCGCGGTCCCTGAAGCCCCCCAAGATTTCCCAAGCAGGTGCTTTAGACCACTGAGCCATCCCACCAGGCCCCTTTGTTCTCTTTTGATTTAACTTTCCTACATAATGTGAAATAGGAATCAGTTTTGTTAATCTACATGTGTTTACCCAGTTTCACAGTGATGTTTAATGAATAGATTATCAACTTTCTTGTGTGTCCTGGGAACTTTAATAGAAAATCAATTTTGCTCCTATAAATGCTGGTATGCCTGCACTACTGTAGTATGTCATTATATGTTTGAGAAAACTCTACACTGGTTTCTATAATGGTTTTACTAGTTTACCTTCCAACCAACAATGTAAGAGTGTTCCTTTTTCACAATAGCCTCAGCAATATTGGTTATTCCTCATCTTTTTGTCTTTTAACTTTTAAGGAAATACAAAAGTAATTTAAAAAAAGAAACCATTCAGAATTTCATTAAACAAAAATAATGAGTTCAATAATGGTTATTATATTGCATATCGTTGCCTTCAAATTAGTTGCTAGATTATCAAAATTAAGTCTGTGTGATTGGTTATTTAAAAAATTAAAAGAAGAAAATATTAAGCAATAACTGTTCCTTTCAGTAGACCAGCAGAAGTCAGAAGCACCATTGCTCAAGCTACCATATGTATATACATATACATTACTTCTGCAATCATTTATTTTTTGAAAATTGCCATTCTTTTTGTTATAATTTGCATTTCCTTATTGGCTAGATCTGACGAACTTTTTAAAAATATATTTGTTGGCCATTTGTACTTCTTGTAATAATTTTCTGTTTACTCCACTTGCTTGTATCTTGATTGTATCTTTCATTCTAGGTGACATGATTTTTCTGTGTTTTTCCCAATTTATAATAGTGCAATCCTGGAAGCAACCCACATACTCCTCAATCAGTGAACCGATAACAAAGTGTTGCATCTATAGATAGTGAACTACTACTCAGCTAGTTAGATAAATTTGAAACATCTATAAGAATATGGGGGCCCGTCAGGATGGCTCAGCGGTCTAAAGCGCCTGCTTAGGCAAGCTTAGGTGGCTGCAGGGACAGCGGTTCGATCCCTGGCACCACATGCTGCTGCGCCAGTCCTGCCCTCGGGGTGGGCTGAGCCGGCCATAAAAATGAGTGAATAAACAAATAAAGGTTCTGAAACAAGGAAAAAAAAAATAACATAAAAAAAATCTTAAAAAAAAAAAAAAAGAATATGGATGCACCTGCAAAATCCAGTGTTGAAGGAAGTAAATGAAACATACACACTTAATTGTCATAGCAGGGCTCTCATTTGAGTTAAGGCAATGTATAAATAAAGGGCACACCAATGGCTTAGAGCTTTTATAAACAGAAAGAGTGCTCAAGGCCAGATGGAGAGGGAAAAGAGAAGTAAGTACAGTGAGTTTACACCATTTACCTTAGTCAATGTAAACATTATGCTGCATGCATGAGCTTGGAATAATAAGCATGAAAAGAGGAAAAGAATTTTAGAGGCAAAGCGAAAGAGACGATGGGAAGGAGCAGGGGGTTTGAGAAGAAACAAGCTATACTGTGTCTATGTATTCAGCCTCCAGGATGAATGTAAACTTCATCTACAGGAACCCTGTACTAATAAAAACAAATACAAAACAAAAATAATTTGAAAATAAAAGTTCTGGCTTACCCTTTTCACGAGTATTATTGTTGTACAGTTGAAGTAAGGACATATTCCAGTCTTTTCAGGATTTATTTTCTGGATTTATCTGAGAAATCTTTTCTTTAATTAACCTGTCTAGAATTTTTAGGCTGGAAATTTGATATAGTTTGTGGGTAGATTTTATTGGTGGAATATTTACGCAAATGGATGTGTTTCCTGGATTGGACAATGGCTAGTTGTAGAGAATTGAGGGTTTTTTTGTGGGGGACTGGGGCACAGGGTGTTCTGGGACTCACTCCTAGATTGGACTTGTAGTGATTTACCTATTTACATTCCCCCAAGAGCTGGAATAACAGGTGCCTCCTGCCATGCCCTGTCTCAATTGCTGTCTCAGTGCATCCTAGGGGTGTGGCCAGTTTCTCAGAGAGTTTCCCTAAGATTTCAGTTCTTCTTTGTCTTTAAGTGCTCAAAACTTAGCTTTTATCTTAATTTGTTTAGTATTTTATCATTTATTTTTTACACTTTTCCCCTTAGTTTTCTTTTTATAACTTTTAATAAGAAATAACAAAAGACAGTTTGAAAACACATTAGTAATACATCCCAAAGAATTAATACAATGCATATTGTTGTCCTTGTGGTAATTATTCAGAGCACAGAATGTTACATGATAATTTCGTACAAAAACTTATTCTCACTGAACTAAGAAAAAGTAGTTGTATATTTAGTCTAATATTCCATAATCATAGTGGGTTACTGTCAGAACTGGCAATGTCAGAAATTGTTGATTTAAGCCTTTTACAGCTCAGCATACTAGTCTAGCTTTACTTTTTATGCCTCATGGTTAAACTTTTTCTACTGGGTGGTTAAGAGCAAGTTAAGGCAAGACCTGTGGAACAAAACATGTAACTTTTTTATCTCCCAAGATCAGGCAAATCCCCTCAGGATTTACCTTGAAACCATGTGCAGCATTTTGTAGAACTTTTGTCATCGTCAGCCATCTAGATGAGTCACGGCCATTCCTTGGCCAGCTTGCTCTGTGTGAAAGCCTGAGAGAATGTTTTCCCTCTAGGTGACTCTCCTTGGGCACACTATACATCATTCATCCCTTTCAGTCTCCTTGAACAGAAAATTTGGGACACCACTGAGTTATAGGATGTAACGGCACAGGTACTCCTATGTCCTGAATCTTCACTGACCTTGAAGGGCTAGGGCCAAACTATTGGATGTCCTTGAAACCCTTCTTTTTCTCTAACTTTTGGTCTGTAAGTTTACATTCTTAACCATACTGGTGAGAAGCTTGCTGAGGTTATTACTCAATAACATACGTCCTTCAGCTTAACATCACTGTATTTCCGAATATCAAGCATCTTAGACTTAACCTGAAATCATTATTTTCCATCAGTCATTGATATTGTAACAAATCCCTATAGAATGTGATAAAGACATTTTTACATAGAAATATAGAAATCTAAGCATATACAAAATTGTTGAATTTCCAAATATCTGTGTCAAAATTGTGTAACTGCCTATATCACATTGTATGGAAAGTTATTAGAATATCAATGATGGTCATAAAATATCATTTACAAGCTAAGTCAAAGGTATTTGATACTCAGAAAGCCAGTGATGATAAGCCCAGTATCTATGTTATAGAATAATAGTATCACAAAGCTTTTCTGCTGGAGG